>CAMXCT020006079.1:389427-430164 GCA_947184155.2 Cladocopium goreaui | reverse complement strand
AAAGGGCGAGTAAGGGAGACAGAGGGGAGACAAAGGGACGCAAGCTTGGCAAACAAGTATACAATTGCCACGACTTTCATCTTTGGGAGTATAGTGGGTAAACCCAAAAACATATGACAGGTAAGCGTCGTGTGCCTATGCGAAGTGCCAAAAAATACATCAGTAAGTTAAAGTGATAGGTGCTGCCCATGCGGGCCATTCCCCATAGGCACTTGTTATAACATCGACCCAGTATTCGTCGGTGTTTGTATGAATCTTGCGCAACAGAGCGAGCCACAAGTGATGTACAAAACTCCCAAAACACAAGGGAATAGCCACAACCATCTGCATGGTATCCATGAAAAACTCACGATAAACCATCAATTGGAGAAAACACAAACATGCTAAACACCAACTGGACGCAACATCGCACCGACTTCCAGAAATTTCTCCCCCACCTAGGACGCACATTTCATTGAAACGCATTGACTTCCACAACTAGGAGTACCTGCCAGATTCCATCAAGGGGTTGGACCCCCAACCGTTGAAGCCATGGCAGCTTCGAAATGATCATCTTTGCGGGTTTATGGACTACACAAATATCAAAATAGCCGTTCCTTATCTTAAATATACAGTGCACATGTGCCATTGTTATACCCTTGCATAAGACATGGTACAGGCCAACAATGAATGGACTTTTAACTGTGGGCTCGTTGAACTCCCCCACCATCCACGGATTCGTCCGTGGAGGCACGCCCAAGCTCTACAGCAATGCAGTAAGGTCGTGACTGGTCAACTTTTGTGTCCAGTTCCCATGCCAAATACATGGGCTGACCAGTAACACTGCAAAAGGTGTGGCCTAACGCCTGATAAGCAAAAGGTCGCTGCAAACGGCGCTGAAAGGTACCCTGCGAACAGCCGATCCAAGTGATCAGCTTGGATGAAGTTCAGTATTTCAAGAGATTTGAAGACATGCTGAGATACTGACATGCTGATATGCTTGACTTTCGTGAACTATTGGCGGCACCATCCCTGCTATGGGTCCGAACCATTGGCCCAGAGTTTAGCCCAGAGATTGGGTGGTTTGGGCGCTCAGGAAGTTTGGCCGATCTCGGGCTCAGCCTGCAGCTGACAAGTTCTGGGGTGACCTTCCAAACCACCAAAATCCACATGAGACATGGGAGAACTGCCAGCTGATGCCAGCTGCCTGCCAGGGATTTCCATAGTGATGTTCAATAAGTCTCTGTTGCTCCACATAATTCGTGTGAGGGCCGTAGCCTGAGCTGCAGGACAGCTGGTAGATGCTGGAACCAACCACCGTGCCAAGTTGCATGAAGACAAGCAAGGGATGCTTGAACTGCTTCGGCATATCGTGAGCATCCAAGTCACTGTGAACTGCTTGGTGCTCCCCAGCCCAATCCAATCAGTACCCCAGTGATTTGGCAACATCCCAACGCAAGAGTCGGACTATGTCACCTTGACACCAATAAGCCAAGGGGCTAAGAACATGCCAATGACTCCCAACAATGCAGAGAACAGCATGATCATGAAGGCTCTTCAACCGGTGTAACCATAGATCCTGCAGTCGTGGCACTTCTGCTGTAGATCTAGGACGGAAAACTTTTCCCAAAATGGAAGCCTCATGGTAGACAATAAACGGATTCACATGGCGGTGACTCAATGCAATGTCAGTCGTGTTATATTCATCTATCTCGTGAAACATCCGCAGGCTAATGATGCTGATAATCGATATATTCCGGCCATCGTGATTCAAGACCACACGCCAAGCCCTCCAACCGTTTGACATGGTGCAGTCAAGGAACCATGACGTCTCACTCTTGGGTATCAGCGCGTGACCAATACCTGAGAACAAAATGATAACTTGAAGTGATAACGCTGAGAACACAAAATTTCACGGACAAGGCTTCTGCCCAGCTGGTGTTACGATAGGAAACAGTACCGAACTATATATAAAGACAGGACCCAAGTGAACAGCCATCGAGGAGCTGCAACAGAGCGGAAAAACTTTTCCCAAACTGGAAGCCTTATGATAGACAACATAACGATTCGTGACGGCGCTTAGTCAATGTCAACGTTTTGATACTTATTGACCTCATAAGCCCGTTTCGACTGCTTCGTTCCGCCAAGACACCATCGGAACTCTCTTTTCCGTATGGCAGTGGGTTGCATCGTGTAGTGACGGATGATCCAACGGATGTCCAGTTTGTCGGCTCGCGACAGCTTCCGGATTTCGTGCCGTCTCCTTTTTTTAGGTGCCATCCACTTCCCTCAGATACTGCCGTTGCTGGGAGTGTGACAGCCAAAAACGAAGTTTCAGTGGAAAGTCTCAAGTGTGGAAGTTTTGAGTCTGACTGATATGAGGGTTGTAGAAGCAACAGAAATGGGGTGATTGTTTTGACTATTGACTATGGTGCTGGAGAGCGGACAGCACGTACATTGAGGTAGTAACTATTTTTTTGAAGTGGGCATTGCTTCCATGGTATCTCACTGTCAGGTTTTTTTCCAATAAGGGAAGAATCGGGAACATTATCGCAGATGCATTTTTCTGATAGGCTTACATACCTTGTCGGCACTGACGCTACCGCGTCGGCATCATGCTCCGTAGCATGCAACATTGTCTTGAGTGTGTGGCGCTGTATGACGTCAAATGCAATGCAACCAGGGGGCGCAGCTCACAGACCCAGAATTCGCAACAGTCTGGCGTCCACACAGTTAGAGGAATGTCCAGCGCAGTGAGAGCGTCGATGAAATCTTTTCTGCGGCGCCCTTGTGAAGCAAGCCACCTACCAGTAGGAGACCGTGATCAACAACTATTCGCCGAACAAATTCAAGAGCACTTTACAGTGACATTGAACATGAACGATGGAACAGCTAGTGGACATAGGGGAACCATGCCACTATGCATGCTTATAGGCCGAGAGGCTTCAATTCCGTCTGGGTCACCTTGCGTTTCCCCACTGTGGCACCAGTCCCCACGTGTCCACGGACATTGCTACCCCACAGGAAATGGCTATCCAATTCTACCTGCAGCCGGAGCAAGTTGGTTCCTATCCGAAGTATCCCCGGAATGCATCGACTAGCGTTGCTGGTAAAAGCGGTGGTGTGTTTCTTTCCCAAAGATGTGAACAACATTTCGTTACCACTGAGGACAACAGAAGTGAACGACATCATGCCCTCACGCGCCAAGCGTGAAATCCACGCGCGCCTGATAGGCAGAAAATTTGCATCCAGTGCTAGCTAGGAAAAGAGCCACAGTGCCAGTTTGCAGGGCAAGCGCGAAGCTGCGCAAGGTCGTCGTGGCTCGGGCGATGAACACGTCATGACCAATGCCGCGCCCATACGGCCTGCACGTGGCACATGAGCTCAGTAACGTGACTAGGCCCTGTCTGCTGATAGACAATGCAGGGCCATTTCCCCATCGTGTTCTAAACTATGGCCTGTAACTGGTTGGCTGCCCCTTCTCAGCCACCAGAATCGGGAGCATCCAAATCACACGCTCAATGGCCTTTGCTGTGATTGCCTCACCCATTCGCTTTTCGAGGAACTGGAAGTTCGCCTGCGATGGCATCTGAAGCCAAATCTTGCCGTTCCGAATCAACGGGATGGACCACTGTTGTTTGAGCACTTGTCTACTTACGTCTACTCAATTGGGGCCGCGCCCCTCCCCAGCCTTGGTGACGCAAACGAAACGGACCACAACAAGGACCGCCAGAGCGTCCGGGATGTTCAAACCGGCTGCGCGACGAAGCGTGTACCTTGACGTAGCGTCAAGTTCACGCAGTGCCTGAGAAACGCTGGGATAGCAGAATTACAAATCAAGACAGAAGATTCACCATCAACAATTGATGAGAATTCCTTTCCAATCATGTTCGAGCATAAGTATATCAACATGAATCGAGAAATGTGTGCCATCCTCAACCACTAGCTAGCTGTAGCACTGGACATGGTTATATACAATGTTCTACCCACTGAAACTGCCTAGATACGTTACAGAGCCGTCTGGTCGACATGAGGTCGTAGTCTACATCCGGTATGCAGGTATTGGGAGCATTGCCTTCCTTCGAAGAGACGGAATGTTTGGCTACTAAGCTTGTAATACGACTTCTTCCTTGGATCCTTAGGACAATTCATGTCATGATGATTTGTGAAGACCTCTGACCAAAATAACGATAGTACTGCAATGCGCTACGCCGAAGAAATGTTGCAAATTGTCTTATGCCAGTCAGATGCAACAGGGTAATTACCATATCAGCGTCTGTTGTGAATCTTGCTGCCGTGTGGCCATCAAGTTCCGCAGCAAAGTCAGCCGAGAAACGATGGAACTGTAGAAGCGAGCCAGATATTGCTGCCCAACAGTTCGCGCCTGGAGGAGGAGTAATGTGAAGAAAGCTACCCAAGTATGACGCATCCATCCATGCTCATCTGACCAGCATCAAACACTACAACTATTGTTTACCAATTTGCTAGCCTCATTCATTCTAAGGTATCAAAACATATGTGCAGACCTGCAATGCGACTGCACATATATTTGTGGCAGCTATAAGGATCAGCTGCACCTCGCGCCTCGCGTTGGGCGGCAGGCAGTGATGCCTTTGCAACTCTCAGCTGCTCAGCGTGGGCTTCTCTCACCCGCCAGCTGATTTTCTTCTCCTTGAAGGATCGAATGGATAGCCCTCCTGGCAAGAGCGGCCAGACAGGTCTCAGTGGTGCAATGATGCGCATCGCATTTCTTCATGTGCTTGTGGAGATGTGTTTGTAAATTGAAGGAAGTGGTACTCAATGATCAATGTGTAAGTTGACATCAGCATGGTCCTTGATCTCTCGCACCTCTGATCATCGACTGGATTGCCTTCTCTTGGCCTCTCTTTCGGACAGCTCGCGCCTTCGCGCGCCGCGCGTCGCGAGCTTTGTTCCCGCCACTCATGGCGACCAGGAATACCTTTTAGACAGTCTGAAAGATTACACGATTCCACTGTCATATATTAGAACCTCTGCAATGCTTGCCTTCATCAGCATCTCTTACTCAGGACATCTTTGGTTCTGAACATGTCGTAGCCAGCTGATTAAGTCAACCCGTCAGCACCGGAAGGACACGATTAAGCCATCCATCCTGCATGTGAGGAGAGTGGCCAATATCCTTTGGGTTGAAGCAGCTTCGTTGCAGTGTTAACACACAATTCAGCTGGACAGAAACTACAACCAATGCATGCCTTCACTCATAGGTCTAAACAATTCAGCTGAGGAGCTTTCAATTTAAAGGCTGATCTGACACTGATCCTACACGATTCCATGTGGACCATAGTGATGATTTGTGCTCATCAACACGCAAAGCTTGCATGGCGGGACAAGTTTTACCAACCAAAAGGCTTCTTTTATAATAATTCAATATGGTTCTATATGAAGACGATGCAGGACTGTTCTGTTCAGATCAGACTCATATGATTGCACCCAAGCGCGCACCAGTGCCTTTTGTAGCGTGACTGGAGCAAATCTTCTGCACAAGTTGACTCGTTACAGCGTATCTGCAAACTGTCAGGCCATATAAGCAAAATGATGCATCTCTGCTTCAAATTTTCTGCAGGTCTGAAGCTGTAAGCAACAGTATTGGTGCCGCAGTGCCACTGCTCTGTACGGTCGACACGAGAAATGCTGCAGTTTGGATATTCTTATCCAAGCGCATAGATAATAGAATGCAATTGCAACTACTGTAAATCATTCGGCAGCGTCGCCGTCAAAAACTTCCGCAAGAACTCGCCACTCTTGCTGGCTACGTCATAGTGACCTGCCGCGTGATCTTCACAAAATTGTTTCCAGGCCTTGCTCAAGCATGAAATGCTATACAATGAATACCTTGCAATCATGACCAGAATCAACGTTGTTCGGCATACTGTGACTTCTCGAGAGCTAAGCTGATAGCATCCACAGAACCGAGCGATGCATTGGGCAGGCCAACCTCGACTTCGGTTCCAGTGGGCATACACAACAACAAGAGCAGTTGCTTGATTGAATGGACCTTTGAAATGAACATGGTATCGAAGAAATGCTATCATCATAGCATGGAAACAAAGCGTCAGTCTCACAGGTAAGCTGAAGGGAACATAGTGATCTACGCTGTTCGTTCGCAACTGTTTTGCGATCGTACAGATTCTGCATGTCCAACATGAGAGGCACCTTAGATTTCACTTCGACCTTCACGGCTTCGCTCTTACTCGAAGCCTGTCAACTGGATTCAATTTTAGGATAGTTCAAGTAGGATTGTTGCAAAGTAAGCACAGCTCTATCTGACGACACAACACAAACCATACATGCCTCCACTAATTTGCAGGCCTAAATAAATCGGACATTTTGTCATTCAGCCGATCCCGAAACGTTGAACGATATGCAACACAAGCTTTCAAGCCTTATATTTCATGCTACTTAAAGGCTTCCGTTTCGGGAAAAGTTTCTCACCAGCAAAACGTTGCTACGATAATGATTCGACATGGTTTCACCTGAAGAGGATTTAGGAGAACAGTGTTCCTTCATGACTGTTTTGTCTGGATCCGACGCGCATGACTGCGACCAAACGAGCAGCAATGGCCTCTGTACAATCATTGGAAAGTCTCCATACAGTCTCATCACTGGCAGTGTATCTGCAAACTGTCAGGCCGTGCACGCCACACGATCTACATTTCTATGTCAACTTTTCTCAAGGTATGAGAATGTAAACAGCATCATTGGCCTTGCAGTGCCACTGCCCTATACGATTGACACGATCAATGATCAGAGATTGTGGCCACCCACTCAATTTTGTTTAATTTTAGGATAGTTCCAGTGGTTTTAGAGACAAAAGACAATCGGTATATTCTTGTACAACTTTTCAAAACCAAACAATTCGGATAACGCATGCAACCTATCCGGAAGCGTTGGAAGATACACAACATACTTTCTTACGACTTATGTCCCATGCGCCGAAGGGCTTCCATTTTGGGAAAAGTTTTTAAGCAGCAAAATTTGCTATGATAATGATTCGACCCGGTTCCATATGAGAACTATTTAAGAACATAATGATCTTTGATTGGCTAGCCACTCTCTGACCAAACGCCCATAATGCTTTTTGTCGCATTGCTGGAACAAATTATCCACCCAACTTGATCACTGGCAGCGTATCTGCAATCTGTTAGGCCAAACTTTCCAATGATTCACTTTTACGTCAACTTTTCTCAAGCTGTGCAACTGTAAACAACATCATTGGCCCGGCAGTGTGACTGCCCCGTGCCATTGACATGATGAATGCCGTATTCGAAACTGGTGGCCATCCATGCAACATCCTGTCATATAAAACTCAAATGTTGAAGCCATGTGATTAGTGGATCATATCCAGTAGAATCAACAAACAACTGTCAACATGGTTGGCCGCACAACGTTACGGATGTCCACTATCCAGACGCTATAGGAAGCAACTAGTGTTGCAACAAAATCTTCAAACAACTGCATCGCTGACTGTGCATCTGAACACCATAGGCCAAGCATGCAAAATCATTCATCTCTGAAAATCTCAACACCACCACTGGCTGAGTACGGATACTGCTCCATACAGTTAAGACAATCGATGCTATGTTGCAAACGGTGTGCCATCCATGTAAAATTCTATCACCCAAGCTAAAAAGTTAAAGTCATGTGATACGATGAATCGAATTTGGTAGAAAATGGTGAAGTGCTACAGATGCCTGTCATCCCAGGTCGACTGCAGCCAGAGGCAATCAGCCTTCATGACGTGCAGTACTGCGGGCTGTGACCAGGAGAGGGAATGCTTGTAAGGTCTGCATGATCTCCGAATCGGCACCTTCCACCCAGAACAAAGTGTCTGGCAATTTTCCCAGCCACATCTGTAAATCTTTAGGCGGAAATGCCTCTGAATACCGAACGAACTCTGCGTCTGGGCCTTTTTCACACTCCTGCTTCGTCACCCGATGCCTGTAGCCACATTGAAAACTGCCCAAGAGCGGTCGACAGCGCCACAGATTGCCACCGAGAATTAACTGGACCAAATTGCCATGCTCCCGGTGGATCTCCAGAGTGGGGCGTCGATAATCTGGCGGCACGAAATTCTTCAGCTGCAACAGTGGGTACGTCTTCTCTCCGATACTGCTATTCGGGAGATCGCTCTCAGATAGCCACGGGGCAATGTCAATGCTACTGGAATTGTGGTAGGTCAGAGAATTGGGCACACCCATGAACTCCGGAAGCCGAAATGCAAATGCAAAGAAATTTTCAAGTAGCGTCAAAGCTTGGTAGACATCGCCAGCCACAGTGAGACACTTCTGATATTCAGGCGGTCCGCCTGTCTTGCAAATGACAAAGAAGTCATCACGGAGCTGCGATTCGGTCAGGTTCTCTTCGGCCAAGTATCTTTCCCAACGAAGCTTGTGGCCACGAAGCAAAGGACTCTGGGTATCCTCACAGCACCACATCAGCCCAGTGCCCAGAAGCTCAACCGGAAAGGACTCTGCGAGAAGCTCAGCGGAACCAAGGTGAAAGAGGGCAACATGGACATGTAGCCCCTGTCGCGCTGACACGCCGTGACCAAGCAGGCCAGCCATCGGCGCCTGAACCCGTTGAGGCCGCAATGCCCGCTTTCTCGGCGACGTCGTGACCTTCCAATGCAAGCAAACTAGTGGGACCTATCATTCAGACACAGCACCACCTATGTTTTGTTCCGTTTAATACTCTATGGATCCGTCTGCTTCTCAAATAACCACTTCTAAGAAAGATCAACCATGCCTGAGGAACTCCTGGAGCAGTAGGCATGGATCCTGGAAGGTAGCACATTGACATACATATGGTAGCGTCCACCTACACCAGTCAACCTACACCAAATCGAGCCTAACACCGCGGGTGTTGTTGGCAAACGGGGTGCAACAAGGGCGGCCTTCCGCACCACAATGCACTGTGAAAACATCATTCTCTGATTATCCATGCCAACATTGTCTAACCGACACCTCTTCGGCTGTCGGTGCCACAGAGGACGCAGGTACTGTAGGCAACGCCTCAAGAACAAAGCACCAAAGTCCATGGTCCATATTTTCGTCTAAAAGCACCGGGTGTTGTCTTGCATCCAAGTCAGAAGTACAAGCTCTATGCAACATACATGAACCAATGAGAAACATGCTTCCTCATATAACAAGTGGTAAGTACATACATCAAGCCTGGTGAAGTGATGGGGCAGCAGACACCGATCCTGGAACGTATCAAGCCGACAAATAAACAGTCCATGTAAAAATCGCACAATACAGCGCCTACCAAAGCAAGCACAGAAACAGGCAGTGTCAAACTACGCCAGTTAAATGACGGCAAACCGAGCCTAACCCCACAGGTGCTGCTGCGAGAGGGGCTGTGGCGACGGCTGCCTTCCAAACCACAATACAATGTTGAACCGCACATTCCGTGACTGCTCCTATGCCAGTGCTTCCAATGCAAGAAGAATGATTAGCGCTATCACTTAGAGTGGCGACGGCTGCCTTCCAAACCACAATACAATGTTGAACCGCACATTCTGTGACTGCTCCTATGCCAATGCTCCCAATGCAAGAAGACTGATTCGAGCTATCGCTCAGTGTTGGCAAACGGGCTGCAACGAGGGCGGCCTTCCGAAACATTATTCTTTGATTACTCCCGTGCTAGCATTTTCTAACTGACACCTCCGCAGTCGGCGCCACAGAAGATCCAGATACCGTAGGAAATGCCTCAACAACCAGACACCAAAGTCCATGATTTCGTTTTCGTACTGCATCCAAGTCAGAAATACGATCTCTATGTAACATCATCAAGCAATGAGAAACATGCTTTCTGGTATAAATGCCGATGTTTCCCACGCACACCTCTTCCACTGATGGTGCTACAGAGGATCCAGGTCCCGTAGACAACGCCTCAACAGCAACGCAGCAAAGTCGATGCTCCATATTTTCGTCTAAAAGCACCAGGTGTTGTCTTGCATCCAAGTCAGAAGTACAAGCAAAGAGAAACATGTTTCCTCATATATATAACAACTGGTAAAGACACTGTCCAAGCCTGGGGAAGTAATGGGGCAGCAGGTACCGATCCTGGAACGCATCAAGCTGAAAATAAACCGCCAATGTAAAAACACCAGATACGACACAGACAGACAGCGTGAAACCACGTCAGTCCAACGACGCTGAATCAAGCCTAACACCACGGGTGTTGCTGGTAAAGGGGATGCAGCGACGGGCGCCTTCCAAACCATAATGCAATGTTGAACAACTCATCCTGTGACTGCTCCCATCCCAGTGCGCTTAATGCAAGGGAACTCATTGGAATTGTCACCCAGACATAGCACCACCTACATTTCTTTTCGCTTGATATTTTATGGATCCGCCTGACGCTCATAGAACTATTTCTAATAAAGACTCACCAGGCCTCAGGAACTGATGGAGCCCCAGGCACCAATCCTGGAAGGTATCAAATTTATGGCATGGCTAGCGCCAAGCTACCCCAGTCAAACTACGCAAAATCGAGCCTAACACCGCAGGTGTTGCTGGCACATGGGCCGGAACGAGAACGACCTTTCAAACCACAATGCAATGTTGAAAACATCTTTCTGTGATTACTCCCATGCCAACATTTTCAAACCGACGCCTCTTCTACCACAGAGGACGCAGGTACCGTAGGCAATGCCTCAAGAACAAGGCATCAAAGTCCATAGTCCATATTTTCGTGTAAAACCCAGGAGTTGTACTGCATCCAAGCCAGAAATACAATCTCTATGCAACATCCATAAAGCAATGAGAAATATGCTTCCTCATATAACAACTGGTAAGTAGACTCACCAAGCCTGGGGAAGTAATGGGGCAGCAGGGACCGATCCTGGAACGCACCAAGCTGAAAATAAACAGTCAATGAAAAAAAACAAATACGACAGACACAGGCAGCGTGAAACCACGCCAGTCAAACGACGCCAATTCGAGCCTAATCCCACAGATGTCGCTCCAAGAGGGGACGTGGCGACGGCCGCCTTCCAAACCACAATGCAATGTTAGACCACTCATACTGTGACTGCTCCCATGCTAGTGTTTCCCACGGACACCTCTTCCGATGTTAGCACCACAGCAGACCCTGGCACCCCCGGCGCAGCCTCAACACGAGGGGACGAAGTTCTGTGGCGCATATGTTCGATTGAAGCATCAGGAGCCCCACTGCATTCAAATCGATCGGAATAGCAACAGCCTCAAAGCAAAAAAGGAACCGAACCTCCCAACGTTTCTTTTCGTTCGATATGTTATGCACCCCCCTGCTTCTAATATAAGTACTTTGAAGGAGAACTAACCAGGCCTGAGGAACTGATGGAGCACCAGGCAATAATCCTGGGAGGTATCAAATTGCCATACATGGGTAGCGTCAAGCTACAGCAGTCAAACCACGCCAAATCGAGCCTAACACCGCAGGTGTTGCTAGCAGATGGGTTGGACTGAGAGTGGCCTTCCGAACCACAATGCAATGTTGAAAACAGGTTCCTGTGGTTGCTCCCATGCCCACATTTTCTAACCGACACCTCTTCCGCTGTCGGTGCCACAGCGGACGCAAGTACTGTAGGCAACGCCTCAACAACACAACATCAAAGTCCACGGTCCATATTTTCGTTTAAAAACACCAGGTGTTGTCTTGCATCCAAGTCAGAAGTACAAGCTCTATGCAACATATATGAAGCTTTCTAACCGACACCTCTTCCGCTGTCGGTGTCACAGCGGACGCAGGTACTGTAGGCAACGCCTCAACAACACAGCATCACACGGTCCATATTTTCGTTTAAAAGCACCAGGTGTTATCTTGCATCCAAGTCAGAAGTACAAGCTCTATGCAACATATATGAAGCAATGAGAAACATGCTTCCTCATATAGCAAGTGGTAAGTACACACATCAAGCCTGGGGAAGTGATAGGGCAGCAGGTACCGATCCTGGAACGCATGAAGCTGAAAATAAACCGCCAATGTAAAAACACCAGATACGACACAGACAGACAGCGTGAAACCACGTCAGTCCAACGACGCTGAATCAAGCCTAACACCACGGGTGTTGCTGGCAAAGGGGATGCAGCGACGGGCGCCTTCCAAACCATACTGCAATGTTGAATAGCTCATTCTGTGACTGCTCTCATGCAGTGTCCCACTGAGACCTCTTCCGCTGTCGGGACCACAGAAGACTCTGGCACTCCCGGCGAGGCCTCAATATGAGGAGACACAGCTCCGCAATGCATATGATTGGTTTCAGTATCCAGAGCCCAACTGCCTCCAAGTCGATCGTCATAGCAACAGCCTCAAAGGAAAAAATAAGCCGAAGGTCTACCGAAAGTACAAACAGTACAAGCCCTGGGTATCCAGAATGAAATGTAATAGATTGAAACAATATGAAATGAAACGGTGCACGAAACCATCTGCTGTGCCTCGGAACTTGAAGCAGCCAAAGTGGCAGATCCTTCACAATTGCCCAGAATCTCATAATGACTTTCTGGTAGAAAACCAAAGGCCTGATGAAGATGCTGGAGTAGTCGGACCAGATCCTCCACAGTCATATGGATAAACACTCCTCTGGCATCAGAATTCAGAACTCTCGCCTGCCGTAGCTACGGAAGGCAACAAAGACGCCAAAGTGGCCTTCGTAAAATGAGCAAAGCCCCTGCATAACAAACACCCAATCAAAACCGCACCTCCGGAGAGATTCCTGCGACACGCGGAGCATCCTGCAGAAGAAAATCTGCTACCCTCAGATACCAACTTATCCAACAACATCCGCTCAGCTCGCCTGGCGCGGCCTTTTCTTTGCTGGCTGACGTGGCATGTTTGCGCCCGGGATCCACTCTGGAGCCACAACTGTAACCCATGTGTATAGAAGTCAAGGAATGGCTTCGCCTGGACTTAGGTCATGAAGTGGATGCTACGTCAAGGATGGGGTGGGGTGGGGCATGTTAACGTTTGCTTGTACTCACGTCATGAAGTGGATGCTACGTCAAGGATAGGGTGGGGTGGGGTGGGGCATGTTAACATTCGCTTGAATTTACGTCATGAAGCGCATGCTACGTCAAGGATGGCTTTGCCTGGACTTGCACCATGAAGTGGATGCTACGTAAGCAGAGACACCAGGGTCAAAGCGCCATGAACCCACGCTTGATAACAAGATGTAATGTTCAACAGCTCATTCTGCGACTGCTCCCATGCTAGTGTTTCCAGCCGACGCCTCTTCTGGCATCACGACCAAAGAAGACGCTGGGACCCCGGGCGCAGCCTTCACAAGAGGAGCCACATTCCATAATGCATAGGGTCGGTTCAAGTATTGTTTGCCTTACTGCAGGAAAGCGAACATCATAACAACACAGCAAAGGACAAAATGGGCAGCAAGGAAAGGCCCACGGTATGTTAGATCAATCACATTGGATGCAAAACAGTTCAAGACTTGCATCATCAACCACTCCTAAACATACTGCCTCCTGCGCTCTCTTCGTTGCTGGCGGACGAGGCATCCGCTTTGCTTTGCCCTGGTACGGGCACACTCACCAAAGGCGCAAAACTATTCGAAGGAGCTCCTATTTCACCCCCAACAAACACCATCCATTGTACGCCTTGGGACAGAGCTTCAGCAGAGGACGATCCTGCTAGCAAATCTGGAAAAAAAGTCCCCATATATTCATCATGCCCAGGAAATTGTTTTCCAGCATTGAGGTACCAGCAGTCTGAGACAAAGGCAACGACTCTTTCGTCCCTCCACCTGGCTGCTTCCACACAGCTGGCTGCCATCCAAAGTTGACTTTCCGTTGTTTGACACTGTTGACAACCACCATTTGAGGCCCGCATCGAAAAGCCTCCACAATGATTTGAAATTGCGTCAGTCAAACGACGCCGAATCAAGCCTAACACCATAGGTGTTGCTGGCAGATGGGATGCAGCGACGGCAACCTGCGAAACTACAACATATATAATCTTCAACAGCTCATTCTGCGACTGCTCCCATGCTAGTGTTTCCAGCCGACGCCTCTTCTGGCATCACGACCAAAGAAGACGCTGGGACCCCGGGCGCAGCCTTCACAAGAGGAGCCACATTCCATAATGCATAGGGTCGGTTCAAGTATTGTTTGCCTTACTGCAGGAAAGCGAACATCATAACAACACAGCAAAGGACAAAATGGGCAGCAAGGAAAGGCCCACGGTATGTCAGATCAATCACATTGGATGCAAAACAGTTCAAGACTTGCATCATCAACCACTCCTAAACATACTGCCTCCTGCGCTCTCTTCGTTGCTGGCGGACGAGGCATCCGCTTTGCTTTGCCCTGTTTGTGTACGGGCACACTCACCAAAGGCGCAAAACTATTCGAAGGAGCTCCTATTTCACCCCCAACAAACACCATCCATTGTACGCCTTGGGACAGAGCTTCAGCAGAGGACGATCCTGCTAGCAAATCTGGAAAAAAAGTCCCGATATATTCATCACTGACACTGTGAATAATGTTTTCCAGCATTGAGGTACCAGCAGTCTGAGACAAAGGCAACGACTCTTTCGTCCCGCCACCTGGCTGCTTTCACACAGCTGGCTGCCATCCAAAGTTGCCTTTCCGTTGTTTGACACTGTTGACAACCACCATTTGAGGCCCGCATCGAAAAGCCTCCAAACGCTGTGATTGGTCGCTTTCTCTTTCCTGACGGAATGTGTGCGACTGCACCCCGGCCAACAAAGGAGATAGCACCAAAATAAAATACAACACGAATGCTGTCGTGTTTAATAAGATCCAAAAACGAGCGTGCTGCAATTCTCACCATACGTATGCACTATGACCATGTAGACACACCTGTCTTCAGCCATCGTGGAAGAAAAAACCCTTCCCGAGCAGCCTCCAAACACTGTCAACGGACACAACGCCATGGCCAACGGCAACACCCGCTGCTTTGGGCGCCAAAAGTGGAAAGATGTGCATGGGATATTGCCTACTCACGGGACCATCCACTGCATAAATATACATAAACTGGTCTACACAAATCTACACACATGTAGGTACATATTCATATATGACGGTTTGTCAAAATGTCTGTTCCCGGTTTTGTTGATAAATCGCAATTCCATGCGTGCCGCCTCACGTTTGCCTTTAAAGAACATAACCTACCTTGATGACGTGAAAACGTGGAAATTCTTCGTTACCTTTGGAAATCTTTCTAAAACCACAGGAATCGGCTAACGCACGTCGGTTTTCATTCGCTGTCGCTGGTACTATCTCCTGAACTGTGTGTCTCTGTGTGTGTGCCTCTCTGAATGCAATATGCTTCTTGACATGCCTCCTGATCAATGCAGTTTCCTTACTGTAAGCTACCAAAGCGTGAACATGGCTGTGCCTCTGAATGGGCTGCGGGTGGACCGGGGCATGTATTTGCAATTTTCGCTAGCGCGTTGCTAGCGGCAATCTAGCGCGTAAAATACGTAAAAAAATCGAAAATTTGGGAATATGTGGAAACTGACAGACTTGTAAGAAAAGCTGGCAAGACATTCACGACATGGAGGCCATGTCTGTCAATCAAACCTAGCGCAAACCTAGCGGGTTTGCTAGCGCTGCCTTGCAGAATTGCTGAATTTAGTTGCGTGCCGCCTCATAACGAAGAGGAAAAAACAGTAGACCCAGATGAATTATCAACAACCAATACTAAACTTCTAAACAACTATTTTTGACAAATGGTCATATGCAAGTAGTGACAACAAAGCACTGACTGCGGCCTTTGCATCATGTTCACCCTGTCAATGTTTCAGATCTTGAATCATATCCAGTCAAAACCGCTGCAAAGGGTGCTGCGGCCACATGGGACATTGTACGATCACAAAGCAGAGATGTTTGATGTTCATCCTATGTTTTCTTACTCATTTTCTCCAATAAAATCACCCTCCTATCAGATGTTTGATGATGTTCAGTGGTTTTGATCTCTTAAGACTCCCATCTGCCTGCGAGGGCTCGGAATCCGGCATGCATTGCAGATCTCATCATGGCAAGCTGCGCGCAACTGAAAATATTGGCTGAAAGAAAATATTGTGCTCGGAACCGTTCGAAGAAATTTGTTTGTGTGGTGTGCATGGTTGCACGCATGCTCCAGCTGGAGGTGTCAGTGAACTTGATGTTGCAAGACCGAACTGATGGCCATTGAGTGGCCTCAAAATGGCACGACAGGCCAAACACATGGCTTCACAGTTTGAGGCTTTCATTGGCCGCCATTAGTGTAGTAGGTCGCAGTAACTGCCACCTTCGCTCAAGAAACACCGTGCCTTTGCTCATTTCAAAATAAAAATGTGCCACCATTCATTTCAATTACTGTAATGGAGTATATAATAATATATATGTATACACTAGTATACACATGTGTAAATATATATATATATACATACACTTATACACATATAGATAGATTTGCCGATCTACAGGGAACGATGGTCATGTGATGTCCAACTTGTGCAAATCGCCGCTTGCGGCACAAGTTGGTGCAGGAACAGGTAGACGACCTCCGGGTCCAAAACCACATTTGTCTGAAATTCCCCGCCCAGATCACCCACAAACTCTGGCCAAATATATGGCCTGACACCGGTGTTTTCCTAGCACCAATCCTGGTGATTGTCAGCGTATTGCCGTAACACTCAGGATGTAGCGTGAGATGCCCCAAGAAAGGAAAAAATAGGTGAGCAGAGGTCCAAACTTCACATCTGCACAGACCCAGAATCTGGATCCCAACATCACCAAATCTGCACCAAATCTATACCAAATCGACCCCTCGACCTCTGTGATCATCTGGCCGCTACAAGAGCTTGCAACAGCAAATAGGCCATATCACAAAGAATGCCAGGTAGGATGCCAGATAGACTGCCAGATAAAATGTCAGAAAGAATGTCAGAAAAACTGCCAGATAGAATGTCAGATCCAATGCCAAATAGAAATTGACGATTCTTTCCACCATCCCAGGATCCTTTGTCATTTCATTGGACATTTTACATTATATACCATTATGTGCTAAAGGCGTGATCCCTCTTGCTTCCCAACGCAGCATTCCCTCTTTTGATCAACTGATCACCCAAAAAGATTCCTTGGTATCCCAACATCACCAAATCTGCACCAAATCTGTACCAAATCGACCCCTCGACCTCTGTGATCATCTGGCCGCTACAAGAGCTTGCAACAGCAAATAGGCCATATCACAAAGAATGCCAGGTAGGATGCCAGATAGACTGCCAGATAAAATGTCAGAAAGAATGTCAGAAAAACTGCCAGATAGAATGTCAGATCAAATGCCAAATAGAAATTGACGATTCTTTCCACCATCCCAGGATCCTTTGTCATTTCATTGGACATTTTACATTATATACCATTATGTGCTAAAGGCGTGATCCCTCTTGCTTCCCAACGCAGCATTCCCTCTTTGGATCAACTGATCGCCCAAAAAGATTCCTTGGTATCCCAACATCACCAAATCTGCACCAAATCTGTACCAAATCGACCCCTCGACCTCTGTGATCATCTGGCCGCTACAAGAGCTTGCAACAGCAAATAGACCATATCACAAAGAATGCCAGGTAGGATGCCAGATAGACTGCCAGATAAAATGTCAGAAAGAATGTCAGAAAAACTGCCAGATAGAATGTCAGATCAAATGCCAAATAGAAATTGACGATTCTTTCCACCATCCCAGGATCCTTTGTCATTTCATTGGACATTTTACATTATATACCATTATGTGCCACTGGTTACGCCATCATGATAAAGGCGTGATCCCTCTTGCTTCCCAACGCAGCATTCCCTCTTTTGATCAACTGATCACCCAAAAAGATTCCTTGGTATCCCAACATCACCAAATCTGCACCAAATCTGTACCAAATCGACCCTTCGACCTCTGTGATCATCTGGCCGCTACAAGAGCTTGCAACAGCAAATAGGCCATATCACAAAGAATGCCAGGTAGGATGCCAGATAGACTGCCAGATAAAATGTCAGAAAGAATGTCAGAAAGACTGCCAGATAGAATGTCAGATCAAATGCCAAATAGAAATTGACGATTTTCCACCATCCCAAGATCCTTTGTCATTTCATTGGACATTTTATACCATTATGTGCCACTGGTTACGCCATCATGATAAAGGCGCTTAACCCAGACACTCCCCCGAAACTAGTCTCCAAAACGACCCCGCCCAACGGACCAGGGGGGAATCGATACCCACCGTCAGCAAATTGCCACACGGTACATAACCCTGACAACGGCTTCCCTGGACCACCCTCTGCGCAGGGTGACAGCGAGATTTCGTGCCCGAAAACGAGGCTCTGCCCCCAGACCCCCTATTCTCCCTTCGGTCGCAAAAAGCAACGAGTCAGTCCTCCGGACTGCCTTTCGTAATAAGGAACAACTAAACAAGATAACAAACATGTTAAGATAAAAATAAAAAATAATGGTAAATATAAGACAAGGATAAAGAGCAAGATCAGAAAAAATCGGATAACTCTGAAATAAAAATAAAGACCGAAACAAATAACCATAAATAAACAATAATTAAAGATAAATATACGACAAGATAAGATAAAACAAAAGACTTCGATAAGATAAAGATAAACATAAAAACAATGTCGATACAGGTAAGACAAGATAAGGCGAGATAAGAGACCAAGATACAATAAAATCAACATAATATAAAATAAGGTAAGATAAGATCAAGATAAAACAAAATAAGAGAAGGATAACGATAAAGAAACGATAAAGAAACGATAAAGAAACGATAAAGATAAAGCAACAAAAAGGATAAGACTTGATAAAACAATATGAGATAAACTATGTTATATGTATGTGTGTATCTATCAAGTCTATTTGGGCATATCCATGTAATATACATGTATATACATGTACACACACACACACATATATATATATATATATCCGTGTTTTAGCGTGTGCATTTGTGTGCAATAATCATGATTGATGACGCCTTGACCATATGCGATTTCCGATCATCTAATGTTTTTCATATCCTGCCAATCACCATTTCCATTTGGCTATGGCTCAAGCCATTATTCTACCTTTATCAACCCACCTCTTTGGGGCCATCTATACGTAATCTTTGGGGCCATGAACAGTTACTGACCATAATTTAGTATGACTAATGGTAAATGTTACTGGTTAATAATGGTTAACTATGGTTTATCAAAAAATGATCATACAATGATAGGAATTGACTTTTTCTACACAAAGTACTACCAGAAATCCATCCCACTAGGCTGCTGACAAGGAAGTGCCCATGGCCACCAAGGTAATGGCTGTTTGGAGGTCCGAAATCTGGGCCAGAAATCCAGGGCTTTCCCGCGACTGAAATGCGCAGCCAACGGCCCATGCTTTTGGTCAGGGCGCAATAAAAAATTATGGATTCCTTTCAAAAAATATAAACATGGATGCCCCCAAAGTATCTAAAAGTCTCATATCCCCTGGTTGGCCACAATTTTCCCGGCGAAAAAATTGCCTGTAAACTCCAGCGATTGAGGTTTGGAAGGTAGTGATGCGTGACTACACTCAATGATACAAATAAAATTCCAACCGCCCAAACATTCCTTAAGATTTCTTCTCTCAGATTCGCATGTGTTTTTCCTTAGAACGGGAACGGGCGTCAATTCCGACTTTTAAGCTGTCCTTAGAATATCATAGGTGCACGCCCACTGGTCAAGCTCCTTTTTGGATGTGTTTTGTGACATCCTCACATGGAATATCAGGCAAATACATGCAAATAGAGGGGATGATTCCTTTGTTTACCACTAGTGGTGAAGAAAGGTGTTCCCATCGCTTCCCCGTCCCCACCTGCATGGAGCAGCCCAACAAAGAGGCGAGATCACCAATGATGATCGTCACGCAGCCAATCATCGCCTCAGCCAAAAATAGGATCTCGGATGTCTCGCGCGTTTTGTTTGCATTTCCAGGTTAGATTACCCGTGGATGACATGGAATCAATTGTAAGGACATGTAAGGACCAGAGAGTTGAGCATGTCACCAGACATGCCATGGGATATCTTGGGTATGGCATGGCAACCCCAAAACGGGATGTTACTGGAGCTACAACTGCCTATTTTAACGGAAGTATCATACCATCTAAGTTGATACTTGAGATGAGAAGAATTTTAAGCCAGACCCCCAGCTCAAGCCGTGCGATCGGCAATTGCCCGACGAAGATGGGCTAGCTAGCGGCGAAGCTAGCACCAAAACCTAGCTTTCACCCACTTCAGGAATCTCAATTTGATCTCAGGTTAATTGGCCCTGTGAACTGCTTATGGAGCCCATATTATCACATATCATATTGTATATATATATATATAATTATATATTATATATATATGTATATATATATATATGTTATATGTATATATATATATATGTTAGTGGATGTTGTTGGAACCTTGCACTCTCAGATTTCCATCGAGCTCAGCACAACCACCTGGGACTCCGGACCAGGGCTATGAAGAAGCAAAGCCTAATAAGCGCGGCTTGGCATCGCATGAAGGTTGAAATCGGTTGAAACCCAATTTCTTGTGATTAGATTGGTTTAAGGGAAAATTTACAGGAAAGCCCCATATTTAATGGGACAATCTATGGTTTCCTGTAAATTTTCCCTTAAACCAATCCATTGATCTTGGTAATATCCCAGCAAAATATGGCCAAACATATGCTACAGTAATTACCTCCATCAATTGGATCCTGAAGATCTCCCATTGATAACATCCCTGTTTTTGTCCCCAAAGATCATCATCAAGATCAAGCTGGGGACTGGACCATCCTCCACAATACTCAGTAGGAGGTACCAGTACGAAAATCAACTTCCAGGGCAGCGACAGCACATGCAACACCTGCAGTGGGACGGGGAAAGCCTTGGAAACTTGGAAAAAAGGATCAGGATAAACAACATGTAAACTTCTATACATCAATTGATCACATGAAAGGATGATTCAAGATATCTTGCTATGCGTCATCTATGAACATATCTACTTTGAATTGTATCCTCTGTGTGTGACCTGTCCAAAAAACTGTCCACATGAGCGGGCACTGGCAAGTCAGTTCCTATTTGTGATACATCTCTTATAATATATTATTTATATGCGTGTGTGTGTTTGTGTGTGCGTGGGGTACTCAACATGTATATATGGTTGCAAATGGCATTCTATCGCAATATCATGCAATATCATTGGCAATTTTATGTCATTTTATCTCAACATGTCGTTAATATATTGCTTCAACGTATCGAATCCTCGACCTGAGCTCCAAACAAACTCAAACCACGTAGAGTTGCTTTGTTCTTCCGCACTTCCTCCACCTTGGTGGCCGGTGTTTTTCTGATGGATTTTCCATGATTTTCATATCGATGATTTTCATATCGATGATTTTCTGCATGTTCATTGGGAGGACTTTCCATGATAGATGGGATTTTCCATTATCAACCAACTATTTTGGGGTACCTCCATTTTAAGAACCCCCCAATGTTGGTTTTTCAATCGCATGCCTTACACGCTAAAAGCGCCATGCCTTTCGGAGTCGGGATCCCCTCGGAGATCCCCAAAAGGAGTGACGCCAAGGGGCAGTAGACTGCCTCCTTTAACTGGTCCATCCAGGCCTGGGAATATCAACCAAACAACTTTCCAGCAACCCCTGAAGTCGAAAAGTTGGAAATCTGGAAACACTTCAATACTTCGGCAATGACCAAAAAAGACATCATGTAAATCATCATGTAAATCATCATGTATCGCATCCTGGAAAAATATGTTTCTATCGCATCCTGGAAAAATATGTTTCTATCGCATCCTGGAAAAATATGTGTCTATCTTTTTGAGGGGATTTCAAAAAAATGATTTAGAAAAGAAGGGGTATATTAATCAGGATACTGGGATATTAATGGGATATCACGGGAATATTAATGGGGATAGATTTCAATAATATTGGATACCCTTTCAACAAGTGCCATGAGGCCATGGTTTGGCAATGGATATGTTATTTTATTTTATGATATTTTATGATATGGTATGTTTTGCTCTGGGGCTGGTATTATCTCATCCCAACGTCCTCAAAATAGAAAATGATTAAACAAATATATAATAATAATAATAATAGATTATAAAAAATTATCCATAGAAGCCTTGATTAGAGCCCCTCTTTAAATAGCTCCCCAGAGAAGAAAGAAATATCTAAGCAGCAAAATTTTGATGAATGTCATTGGAACCAATCATTTTGATGGATGGATGGATAGATAAACATATACGCAGATTAGACGCACGGTTATAAGATGTACACGCACATGTATGTATATATATATAGCTATATATATATACATTATGCTTAAGCATGTTTATCTATCATATATATATATACTGTGGTAAACCCAATAGTAAACCATCCCCAAGTCATCAACAATTCAAGGGTCCTATAAATCATCCCCAGTCATAGGTGTATGTAGGTGTATGTAGGTGTATGTAGGTGTATGTAGGTGTATGTAGGTGTATGTAGGTGTATGTAGGTGTATGTAGGTGTATGTAGGTGTATGTAGGTGTATGGCATTGCTTTTCCATGGGTTTTCCCACATTATCCCACATTATCCCACATTATTTTACATTATTCATATGGGGTCAGAGTTTTTTGCTGCCCAGGGTGGACCCCCCTGAGGTTGCCACAGCATTCCCCAGAAGCACTTCGTCCCAATTGGGCGACAACGTTGAGAAGATCTGCCAGGCAAACAGAGGTCCGGGAAAACCCACAGGTTGATAGATCTGATAGGTGATACCCTCTGGTTATTTAACATAGCCAGGATTTTATGGGATTTTATAGTGATTCAATGGGATATTACTGGGATATACCCTCAGGTTATTTGTTACATAGCCATGGAAAGATCCACCATTTTTAATAGCTAAACCATCTATAAATGGGCCATCTATACCATGGCTATGTTAAATAACCCGATGATAACTGTCTAATACTGCCTATAACTTCAAAACAAAAGTCAAATTCAAAATCGGAGTTCTTCGGAGTTCAAACTCGGCTGAAGTGAGTTCAAACTCAAGTTTGCATGGTTCTGCCACATCTGGAAAGATTGACACGCTATGTGCCATGGGTATATTGCCCACCTATTAACGGTGGTTCTTCTCTGGAAAATGAATCATGTTTTGAGCATGGCACAACATGATGAAAGTTACATTCAGGTGCCTTTTTTGCGACGGACTTGCCTTGTCCACCAAAGGCTTGTTCTTGGTGTCAGCTAAGATCACTACCTGCAATGGTGACAGTCTTGGAGGCGGCTGAGCAACCCAGTTTGTAGATGGCAAAGCTGACACCCTCTGGTGATCTAACATAGCTATGGACAATCACCCGTAAATAATAGGTAAATCATCTATTATACAACGGGCAATTTTTGACAGTTTTGATAATTATGAAAGGGTACGACTGGTTGATAGTAGTGGATCGCGTCGTGAAGATATTCACTCAGCTCTGTTCATTTACACATTGAATGTGTTTAGCACCCGACCTCCCAAACATTCCAAGATGGCCAGTAGCTAAAATTTTTGGGCAGTTCCACAACCAAAGTGCCCAAAGGATGCAGATTTTCAGGATGATTCCCTGCACATCACTGATTGGTGAGGTCGCTCTATTCGGCAACTTCCCGATTCCCTGGGCTCACTGGTCTATTGGGCCTATCTCCTATCAATAAGAAAGACTTTGAGACAACCCCATCTCAGAGTATGAGGAGATGATACACACGCACAGATGTATATACATATGTATATGCATACGTATATGTATACGTATATATATATATGTGTGTGTGTGTACATATGTATATATATATATACATATATATATATGTACAGTCATGTACATATATAATACATATATTACATTATACTATAATTACATGAGATGATATTCCATGAAAGAAACGATTTCCGATGATGTCCCATTGCCATGTCTGATTCACTTGTGATGGAGCCAAGAAACCGTGCACACACAGCTCTCGGCGCCACCATCCGTCGTCACGTCAAACTTGGCACCTTCCGCGAAATGCGGGTCGCGGGGTGACACGGGCGGCAATGGGGGGAATTTCCCAAGTTATAACCAGTTATACATCAACAGCAGGTTTCAGTATGTCAGAATTAACCTTGGATACTCAATAGTACTCAATAGACATCAACCAACATAGTTTGTTTACTTGATGCCTTGATGCAATCATCTTTGTGGTTTCAAATGGTCGGAACCGAGGCACCCTTGACTGCCACGCCCAGTAGCATCCCAGTGGCATCCCAGTGGCATCCCTGGAACCCCAGTCTCAGTGCCTCCGGCTGGTTCTTCCAAGATGATTCTGAACCTCATGGAAGCAAGATGAAGCAAGTGGTGCGGTAAAGAGACAGGGTCTGCCAATGTCTGCCAGGGGTTATGCTTGGGCTTCAACGGTTCAACCAACGGTTAGTTACTAACGCTTCAACCCTGCAATCATTCCAGTGAGCTCAGGGATGCTAAGGGTTGCACTTCTCCGTGCTTTCATAACGCCCCTTGGGCATAATCTCTACCTGACGCGTTGAGGTCCATCCAAGGACTTCCGCCAGCCACTGAACCAATAAGACTTCCGCTTTTCCTTATGGGATGACAGTCATGACAGTTCCACCGACATCCACCGACCAGATTATCACAAAAATGGTCCCAAAATGTCCCAAAATCAATTCAGCTCACAGTAGTGTTTGGTCGGACTGGCCGTGACCTGTCGGTACCAGGTCCTTCAAAACAGGACGGCTTGGCTTTGGCAAAGGCTTCCATCTGACCTGTGCCGGATTGGCTGAAATTGCTCAAAGGAAGTTTCTTGCTTGACGAGGATTGGCTCGAAGACGGGTGGGTTTCCCCACCATGACCCATGACTTGTTTCAATTTTCAGCACGCTATGTGGGTTGCGGAGCGCGCAGGGAGGCCTGGGGTAAAGCGCAATTCCTCTTCCAGCTTGGTATAGTCGTGGCCTGCTTTAGCCTTGGGCGCAGAACGTGCCCAAATGTGCCGCAGTGAAGGGAACCCATGAAAGCCAGGCCAGGATAAACCATGATCAAACCAGGATACACGAGGAAAAACACGCATAAACAGGAGAATCTCTTACAGTAAAAATATCAACCCATACTGGTATCAATACAGTATACCTGACCCACCCAGGCGCCCATGGTAGCCATTTGCCAACCAAATTGCTGGGAAGCGGTCCATTCCATATGGGAACCACCATTTTTGGTACATACAGTGGAGACGTACACACACCGACAAATGCATGTGTAGATACATACACACCTTTTAATGTACGTATGTACATTTGTCGGCAACCAGGCAGGGAGGTAGGTACGTAGGTACATAGGTGCGTAAGTTCGTAGGTACGTTTGTGCTGTCGAATTGCGCTTGTTCTAGGATATCTACATCTTGAAAAAATGAGAAATTGTTAAAAAATGAAACATGCTACTGTGAAAGAAGCAAAAATAAGAAATTGAGAAAAAATGCCCAAAAAAACAAATCAGACCAGGGACCAACTGGACAAACATGATGTCAAAAAAAACATGCAAAAACCGCGGTAAAATGCAAAACAAATGCGAACAAAATGCGAATTGCGCTTTTGCACCTGCATGTTCCTTGATTTGTGATTTGCATTTTTTGTGCAGTGTGTTTTTGCACTTGCATTTGTTTTTGCATTTTTGTTTTGTATTCTTTGTTGCATGCTTTTTTCAAGATTGCAGTTTTCGAGAATAAGCTCACAAGGCGCCAACACAAAGGTACGTAGATACTTAGATACGTATGTAGGTATGTAATGTAGGTATGTAGGGATGTAGGCATGTGGGAATGCATGCATGCATGCGTGCAGGTATCATATATATGGATATAGCGAATATATGCGAATATGTGAAAGCATATGTAGGTAAGTAATTGTGAACATTATCAGTGATAATCTTACTAATATTGTTATGACATTTATTGAAAAGTAATTATGAACATTATCATTGGTAATCTTACTAATATTGTTATGGCATTTGTTACATACAGTACATACACGTATTATATGGATATGTATCTAACACCTTACCATACTATCACATTATATCACATTACAGTATACAATATAATGTATATATATATATATTGATTAATTGATATATTACACGGATTTGTATACACATAAATAGAAAGGATCTTTCAGGAGCCAAATCTTGGGCTTCTGACGGACCAATCTTCCGTACGCACCTTGCAGCTGATCTCTCCTGCATCTTTTTGGGGCCATTCCAGCTGAGCGGCCCCAAATGGTGGATGGCTAACATGAAATTCTAACATGATAATGGGAAGTCATATGGCTAAGAACATGCTGATAGTATGGTAATGATATGGGTGTAATGGTAAGATAGAAAAGGCAGATCTCTTTTGCTATAGCTACCTTGGGAGCGACCGGGAACAAGACACTAAACTTCGCGAAGTTGAAGACGAACCCCGGAGAACAAGAACAACATACAATATACATCTGGAATTGTCAGCCGGCAAATCACTTTCCGGCAAACATGTTTTTGATTCAGCTTGGCTCACTACCGATAGACTAGTGCCACGGCACAGTTAATGATATTCAGAGTGATTTCATGCATGATTCATGATATGGTACGAAAGATCTGAAACAAATGTGTCACATGTGTCTGCAACATTCAAGAAAGAATCGGCAAACATTTGCAGCTCCAAGCTTTCCTACACTGTCCTACACTGTAAACGGGTTCCCACAGGCTCCTGATGCACCCATCCTTCGGCGCACGCAGATTTCCATCATTTGTTTCTGAGTGCTCTCCTGGCGGTGAACTATGGTGAACTCTTAGGGCCCTGTAACGACGACAAGATCGTTAAGAATCAAGAGATGGCTTCAAAAATGGCAAGAAACTTTGAAACATTTGAAACTATGATTTCGTAACTATTAGTGACTAGTTGCTTTTCCCTCATGACTTCAAACTTCTCATTTTTCTGAAGGAATTTTGGTGCAGGCATATCAGGCATGTGCCGGCACCTGCACGTGAACTTCTTCTTTTTCAAAGCTCAAAAGCCCGGGAAGATCGTCGTCCACGATGACCTACCGGCTTTCAGCGGGCTCACCAGGGCTGGTGGCTTTGCAATAAAAGGGGATGGTTTTATTTTAAAATAATAATGGTGATACAATGGTTAAATATGATCTGTAATATAATAATGGTGATTAATGGTTACACATGGTTTGTATTGATCTGATTTCATCTGGGTCATTCATATGGAAGGATCATAGAAGCCTGGTCAAGGTTCCATTGCCACACATTTTAATCCAGCTAAACACACAGCTAGTTAAGCAATGTTAAGCATATAATTATATACATACATAAAATATAGGTACTGGAAAACTCCACTTGATGGTACTGGCACGTACTGGTAAACATACGCGAGCTGTCCAGGCCCAACTTTGATCGCCAGGGCACCACGGTTGCTTCTTTCTTCTCGCCCACAGAGGCGCTGATCTCCGGATGAGAGGAAACTGCTGAGGTGATTTCGATGTAGAACTCCTGACCGGGGCTTTCCGACGCTTTGCCCGGTAGAAACTGACTGCACGCCATCGCCAGGAAGCCCATAGAAGGGCACGAGAAGTACAACCTGAGGACCTGTACAACTTCAGATTGATTTAACAACCAGGTTTTCATGGTTGAAGTTGGAAGCATCTTTCTGGGCAAATTTTAACCATGAAACAGCGGAAACTTCGCGGAAACTGGACCATTTCGACTGGCTACTGGCATGAAACAGGAAAGCCGGTCGGTCCTGATCATCCTCGTACTGGTCGTCATCAATGATCTCAACTTCCACTTCCTGACCGGAGCCATGGTGACCCATGGTGCAATGCTCCAATCCCTGAATTGAGCGGATGGAAAATGATGGAAAATGATGGAAAGGGCCCGCATCCCATTTTTGCATCATCTGCAATGGGTTCAAACACAAGATGTATTGCTTCGCTGTGATGCCTGCAAACAGTTCTGCAAATCCTGAGCACAGTGGGGTGCTAAATGGCCTACCCCCTGAGCTCTAAGTACACGTGCCAAATCTAATAAAATCTATGGCGGATTTGAACAGCGGCCTGATACATCGTGCCTGGCTCGAACTCAACATTGCCTTCCTGCAAAGCACAGAAAGAGCGGCGGGATGATGGAACGAGTGAAAAGAATGTAGCAGTAATTGCAGGCATCCGAATGTAAACATACAAATATATACATATATATACATATATATATACATATACATATATATATGTGTGTGTGATACGCAAAATATGTAGCTACGAGATACTTCGAGTGCATACACATGTAACATGTATTTGTTTGTATTTACAATGCACTTTACTTTGCTTTGATCCTCAAACGCATCACACAAAGATAAGGAAATTATCTTTGAACTCGCTGAATGGCACCAATGTTAATCATATCATATGAATCCAGCTCCACATCTCTTCCACCCCGTTTCCCCCCGTTCCCCGTCCCTCGCCTGCATGTGAAAGTCCTTGCCGGCTTTAGCGCAACCAGCCTCGTTGCCTGACTTGGTTTTCCAGAGAACCTGCAGCTGCGGAACTGCGACCGAGGAACCAATTGGTGCCGCGCTTGGCTATGTAACCATTCATTTTGATCCATTGGTAGAAAGTCTGAGACAATTCTGTAATCCCAAATGCCCTGGAAGCCAGAGAGTCTCCCTATGCATAGCTATGCCTGGCCCCTCTCGAAGTCAGATACTTGTTACATTTTTAGGCTCCCGGAAGAAAGAAGACACAATCAGAATATCATAACACCAATTTATTTAATGAATCTCTGAAACTCTGAACTCTCTGCATTCGTTTCCCTTTAAAATCAGAGATGATCTGTCGACAGATTCTGTCCATATCGGTCCCTGTACTGTGGAGATCGGATATTCAACCACGATTCCCAATAGACTAAAAGGTACTCGTCCAAAACGATGCTCAGCCATCTCACCATCCAGTGTTTGGAGAGAGGTAGTTCTCATCAAGGTACTTTAGCTTCCTCTTAGATCTATTATGATCTATTAGTATCTAGCTATTTAACATGCTGTTTACCCTCTGGTAAACTAACATAGCTATGGAAAATCACTGGTTTTAATGGGAAATCCACTATAAATGGTCATTTTCAATAGCTATGTTAGTTTACCAGAGGGTAAATCTGTTTAACATGGACATCGACCCAGATCATCCATGGATTTCATCGTCCAGGGCAGCCAGGGCACGTTCACAGGCACCGAAGGGTCGCCATATCGCCGCATGCCAAACCTGGCTTTGCCAACACTCTCCAGGACCTTAAAGCACGACATGGCACAATCTCAGCATGTGCAGTGAATACATGATTATACAATTATGTAATCATGTAAATTATAACCATATATCATCTATAATATGTGTATATATATATGTGATATCCGGTTAATTATAATATAAATATATATATATATAATTATATCTATGATTATATATGTAGGTATAGAGATAGAAAAATATATAGATAAAGAACGATGGATAGATAGACAAACTCTTAGATAGATCACATATATGTATATGAATATGTAGTTACACACACACACATATATATATATATATAAACATGCACATACCTGTATAATCCTGTATATCTACATTGTATAAATGCACTATATTATATAATATGCACTATAGTATATAATATGCATACATTCACTCGTATAGATATACAGCCACATGATCGACCATCATTAATGCTTTCAGCCCATCCCCAAGGACGCTCCCGCAGCGTCTCAGGGTCCCGACGCTGAAGCGGGAGGACACAAACTCCACGTGCGACATCTGGGGGAGCCGGGCCACTGGACGTCCATCATAGCAAATCATAGCAGTTGGCGGCTACAGGATGCTATAGGATGCTATTTTTTTGTAAGATTTTGTAATTTCATGGCTGCAACCCGGCTCAACTGATCAGGCTCATCATTTCGCCCAAGGGGATCCCCAAGGGGATCCCCTTTTGGGGATCCCCTTGACAACTTCATCTGTGCACAACCACAACATCATCCCAGTCCGGTTCTGCCCACCTTTGCATTTTGTTTGGCCTCAAGCTCGATGTTGCAGAAACCGCAGCAAAATTTATCCCAGCAAGGGTACAGTAAGGACACCCAACATCTGATGATCACTTTCAACTGCACCTGGTGTGCTATCCATATTTCATCATATTTCTATTAGGAATCACCGTACAGTACACCAGAAATCGCCCATGCTGCCCAGTGACAACTTCATTGGTGAAGGCATTTGTGCAGGCGGCTTCTTTCAGGGCCAGAGAGTTCGTAATTTTGTTTGCCTCCTCAGTGGATGCTGGCAACCTATCCAGAAAACTCTGGTGGGTTGAGCAATCTATCTATCTATCTATCTATCTATCTATCCATTTATCTATCAATAGTTATCTATATCTTAATCTGTATATATATATACATATATTCATCCATGTATCTGATCTAGTCAATCTATCAATCTATCTGACCATCTATTTATGATCTACCTATCTGGCCTTTGCACGCACACATATGTATATATACTCTCTCTCTCTATATATATATATATTACAGTAACATATATTAACAGTATTTATATAATCACTGATATTATCCACAATACGATACGTATGTCGACATTTGTGCTATGGGGGAAGAAATCTCCCAACAATACCGCTGAGCGGAAGGGACCAAGACAGCGCGATTCTTGTCGTTGATGCCCATCACCTGCAGGCGCGGGGCGTCGCGACGTGTTCCGCCCCCGCAGGACTGGGGATCTTGGTGGAGCGGTGCCACAGTGCCACACCCAAGAAATCTGGGGTTTTTATGCCGGGATATAGCTGGGGATATCCAGGGATATTTTTCTGACATATCCAGGGTTGTTGATGGTTGTCGCCAACAGTTTTTGTGGGTATATAATGGTATATAGCCATTGTTATGGTTATACGTAAGTTTTGACCCCATAGGTTGGGATATTTGGCCGCAATTGTGGCATATTGTGACCTAATCTAGCCACGAAAATGAAGTGGAACTGCACCCTAACTTAGGCGCTTAATAAAGCTGCCTTGATTTACCCATTGGTCTTGGTCACTGGGTTTCTCCGGACTCCCAGCTGATAGGGATCAACATGGATCAACCCAAGTCCAGCGCAAGGGAACTGGACTTGATGCATTTTGTACATCGATGTGCATAGTTCATTGCGTTGGTATTCCAAAGGACTCTTTTAATGTTGTTGTTTTGAGCATTTTTGAGCATTGTCAAGCGCCAGAAGGCAAGACACTGCATTCTACCTCGAATTCGGCAAAAAGATTCGGGTGATTCGACACCAAGTCATTGGCATTCATTGGCTACCCTCTGGTAAACTAACATCACTATGGAAAATCACCATTTTTAATGGGAAAACTCACTATAAATGGCCATTTTCAATAGCTATGTTAAATTACCAGAGGGTATATCTTGGCTCACCAGGATCATGCGGGGAGCCGAAAACCAGCACCTTCTTGCCACCTGCCATGTCCCTCACCGCCGCGACGCGGTACCTTGGTCCATGGGCCGGGCGACCGGCAGGACACGTACCTGGTCCTGGGAGCCTGGCCAGAGAATCATCCCAGAATGCCCATGGGTCACCCGTTGAACGTGTGATAATGTGTGATGTTGCGGCAATTTTAGTGGTAAGAAGCCACCAGTTAATGTGCGAACTCAAATTTCATCCCATTCATTGCTGGCTGAATCCTATTTTTTGTTGGTTGAATGCCAGATTTTGATGGTTAATAACCAATCATTGAATCATTGCAGACTAAATATCGCATTTTGGCTGCTACCATCCAAGCTTCCGCATGTTTGCTACTCAAATCACCTTTTTGGCGGGTGAAATAACAATTTCTCCATCCCTCTGGAAGCCCGCCACTGAGGCTTCCCGACACAGCACGGCTACGGCGCTGACGAAGCTCGTGTTGCAAAGCCGCTTTGACCTGGGCGCCCCAGCTGAAAAGATAGAATAGTTAGGGATCCAACTGACTTGTGCTGATATCTGATGGTCATCTGATGGTCTACTTGAAACGAAATATATACGTTTTTTTGTTGGTTTTTAGGAATTGTGTAAAGGGACCCTGGGGGAAAAAGGGGAAGAAACAACGCAGGAAATCCAGGCAATTATTGTCCCATCGCTGAAGCTTTCCTACAAATATTCCTTAAACATGTCAAACTAGTTCTGGGAAGCCTGCCTGGCACTGGAGGACAAAACAACTTGTCATGACTTGTCTAAATGCCCCATGTCAACGACCCTCCCCAGGGATGTCAGGTGCCATGATGTTAATCGATAGCTGGGTTCTTATGGTTTGGTGTCACAGTATGTCCGAAAGAAAACACTTCGGTACTGCACACGTGACTTCAATTTGGGACCCAAAACAGACCTGGAGATTGGAGGCGCAAGCGACAGGTCTGACCCATACCCAGTTCACCGCCCGGAGCCTGCTCCTCATTGAGGTTTTCTGGGCGGACCGCAGAGTGTCGGGTCAGGGTGTCCAGGGACAACTTATCTGAGGTTCTTGACATGGCGGGTGAACATCGTGGAAATAAATGGATGATGTTGGCATGTTCAGCAAACTCCAAGTTTTGGCTGCTGAATCTGGGCTCACATCCATAAAACAATAGGGATAATGACCATCCGCGTCGTTGTAAGGGATGACCTCCGATTCTACCAGGGGAGGACTTGTGCTTGATGCCCTCGTGGCGGCAGTATTCTGCCCACATGTAAAGTACAATCATCCGGGCCTGTGACTACTATATACAACTATGGATGTTGACCATGAACTATTGTTTACTATGGATGTGACTACTATATATACTACTATATTGTTTACTATGGATGTGACTATATAGTACTATAGACTATTATATACTACTATATACTACTATATATTTCATATATCATAGGCTAATTACTACTATTCTTTATCTAAAATGATATTCTTTTCTACTCCTGGCTTGAAACATTCACGACCGCCTCTTCGAAGAAACATCGAAACATCGCTTGATATACTTCTGTCGTTCATGCCATGTTGGTACATGCTTGGGATGTATGGGATGTATGTACATATAGTATGACATATAGTAGTGTATCTTCAGCTTTATCTGCAAATGGGGGACCTGTGGCATGTTGGGAGAAGAGCATGGATGGTGCTAACCCCTTTAATTCAAGGATACCACCAAAGGGAACTAATATACAGACCTACCAGGACATACCATCATCATATTAGAGGGGCCGACCAAATTTATCATAGGATCATACGAACGAACTCCAACCCCAATCAACATGTCGAAAATAGATGTACAGTAGATGGCATCAAATAAATGCGTCTAAATACCAAAATATGTTACATGATACATGATGATACACGATCAGAGATAATCTGGGTTGAATCGTCAGGCAATCTGGCGCCCTACCACCCCAGACCTCCGAAGTCTTGTCGAACTTTCATCATGAGCTCGGCCAACTGCTCAGGTGTGGCCTATCAGATCAACCATCATTGTGAGATGTGGAAATATCGGATATCGTGGGATATGTGGGATATCCCTTTGGAAGTGGGCCCGAAACCATCATGCGACAGCTTATACTCCATCGGGGAACCATCTTGGGATACCCAGCTGTTTTCGACATCCCTCGCCTGCGAAAGAACCAAATGTTCGGTGGGCTTGCGCACGCTGCCAAACATGCCGATGTCAGCCATGTACCTCACGTGGTGTGCCAAGATTGTGCCAAGCCATGAATGGCCGGAATGTGACTGATGCTGATGAGTATTGAGTTGTGTCAGGCTGTTCCTGGTGGCTTCACATTCAACACATGCACACGTCCAAACCAAACCCGTTTTTGTTCATGCTGCGCTGCTGCACTATCACTATCACTATCGGTAATTGAACATACTTGTTCATGCTGGTTTTTCTGATAAGAACACAGTGCAATACGACCAGTTTTGCAGTTTTGCATGCAAAATGGCGAGACAAACAGCCACAGACATTGGGTGCTGGCAAAAATCATGAAACTGTGACTTATTCAGTTCACAAAGATGATCAGAAAGGGATGCGGCTCACACTGTCACTTTACATGTCATCCCCAACGTTCCCCAACCGCATGTCATTCCTGTTTTCGGTCCGAGAAAACTGCCACCGGAGAGTTTTCCGCCACTCAAAAATGCACATCTGTTTCTTTTCAAATTGACCACTTAGGCAGTGGAAAACACATAAAACATCATAAAACACAAGACAAGCTAGACCACATGTCTATACTCTCCTGAGGTTTTGGTTTTCCTTCAGTTTTTTGAGATTTGCATTTCATCTAGTCTTGCCCGGCGAAGGGGCGATGAGGGCCTTGGGATGTCTCCCGAATGGGCTGTGCTGCTGTGCGGTTCTTTGTGACGACAAACTCACGAAGACCTGAAGGATCCTGAAGGATCCTGAAGGTTCTTCAGTTTCTTACAGCTACAAAGGTGGTTGAAAGCAGTCCGGCTCGCTGAAAACAAGCTGACCACAACATTTCCTCCCAGCGCATAGACCAAGATGATAAGATCCGGTGCCACCCCCCTCACATACTCACAAAGCTAGAGGATAGCATAGGATAGCCGCTGAAATTCAAGGTGTCATCAACACCGGCACAGTGTTGGAGTGAATCTCGAGACAGCATTGGGAAACATTTGGAAAGCCTAAAGCCCTAAACCATCCTATTTTAAGATCCTAAACCATACTGTACTCAACTCCTGCTCCATCACCGGGGCACGAGAGGGCCACCAACAACGGGAAGAAAAGGAAGGTCAAAACACCCTCCCATGGCTCAACCATCTCCTTTCCAGGACGGGAACGGCATCGCAGCTCCCTTTGTTTTGGTCCCTACCATTTCTTACCCAAGACCATTTGAGGTTTCGACCTCACAACTCACAAGGCCAATCAAAACTTCCAATCTCCAATGAATGGTCCAGTTTCGTCAGATTTCATCATGTCAGTTGTTTTTCAGTTGTTTTTCACATGAAAAATGCCATCTCCGAGCCCAGGATGGTCAAAAAACACAAGCGGGAGATGTCTTCCGTTGCTCCTCCGAAAAGGCCACCAAAATCACCAACATCCACCTGGTCCCCAAAACAGAAGATGTCCTTTTGGTAAAAATAGAGGGGCCGGGAGCTGGTATACCATCTATCATCATTTACCTGTTGTTAAAGGGATTTCTTCAAACCCCTCTATTAATCAACCAACCAGTGGGAAAAGGACATCTATGCTTGTAACAAGTTAACTGGAAACCAATTTACCAGTCACTTGGTCAGATTTTACTTTTCCACCATTTTGGATCCATTTGGGCTTCTCTGGGTTCCTTTCATGTAAAGAAGATTGGAACTTCTCAGGCAATGAGATTCACGAGATGGATAGCGTGTCAGAGAAAGAGGGAGCATGAACATGTCTGGCTTCATGATGTTGTATGGAGCATTGTTTGGATGGATTTGAAAGCAATCCTAGCCGGTGTGCGGGGCCAATCCAGTCAACTCCTTCAAATCATAATCATCATCGATCGATCGATCGATCGATCGATCGATCAATCCATCCATCCATCCATCCATCCATCCATCCATCATCATCATCTAGTTTGTCGGCGATTGAACATCTAAAATTACCCTAAAACCTTCTATCAGGTATCAGAGACAGGCTGAGCGGCTGGGATAGAGCTGGAAAAAGAAGGCTGCGACAATCAACCATTAAAAAAAAAAAAACATTTCTGGTGGACTTGCCCAGTGGTTTTCTCACGATCACGAGTAGGAAGGTGACGCAGAAGTTAGGGCAGAAGTTAGGAACTCATGTGGGCAAAATATCAAGCATTGAAACATGATTGGACCTGAAATGTGTCCCATGTCGGTTCTCATAGTCCTACAAGTACGAGAAGATTTGGAGACCTTTGGAGACCTTTGGGGACCTTTGGAGACCTTTGGAGACATCTACTTCCAAAGAAAAGGCCCCAACTCACAACATGACCCCTCTCCAACTTGGGGCCCAGCAAATACGCGAAGATTGAGAACGTGCCCGTAATAGCGAACACTTTTTGATCCTGCGGGTCTGCTCAGCTGAGATCTGTGGATATCCAGTGGATCTGTCAGCAACGCCACGCTATCCGAATGCTACCTGGTTGGTCATGCCTGAAGCTACAGAAGAAACATCTTTGGATGGTCATTGGTAGCAACAACAAAGTCATCAGTTTCGGGTTTGGGGATAGCCAGTGGCGAAACAGTCCTTGATTCGCTTGAGTTCTCCATCAGGAAGTGCAGCAATGCAAACCTGGCCGCAACGATAGACCCTCTGCGAGTCATCCCCCGGAAAACCATCGCGGAACCAGCAAAATGATAAAAAACATGGCTGGAAGACACCTTGAAGATGTATCATCATCTTGCATCATTTTCTATCATTTTGCTGCTTGTTTCGGCATTCAAAAACACATCCTTTCACAACCCATAGCTGGGCGATGGGATTTTGATCAAAAACCAATGCATTTTTCCCATGCAACCCTGCAGCGCAGCCAGGTGACAGCAGTGATGCCAAGCAAGTTGAAAGCAGCACTTCCCACCTCAGGACCCAGCCAGGTGACTGCTTGTCAGACCGCTTTCAACATGTTTCAACCATCCCGAATCATCAAACATCTACTGTTGCGAGTCTGTCACTTTAGATGTGGAGTAATTGGAGTATAACATATTATAACTATAATAGTCCAAAGAGATCTCAAGTGGGTACAGCAAGAAAGCTTGGAATGGCTCAAACCATCAAAAGAACAGAAACATCATTTATGTCACTATGGTGCTTCTCCCTTTTAAAAATTTTACTTATCTAATTGTCTATCTGCTTGTGTTTTTTTCACGGTTTCTATACATATCTCACCTGTTGAAAGTTCTTCACCGCCGACCGCTGGGCACCCCCAGCAATGGTTGAAGCGCCCAGAGATCCGGAATAGAAATCGGCACCTTTACAGGCAAAAAACACATCATGTATATTCATGTATCATCATTTCAGGCCCATAAAAAGTACAGTACAAGGTGCCCAAGAATTTGCTTAATTGATCTTAATTGTTTATGACTGATTATGTCTATCTACTGTATTTGTGTGTGTGTGTGTGATGTGCGCGTTTTGGTCTACCAAACAAACTTGAGCAGGATTTAAACAATCTCTTCCCCCTGATCATGAAAACCCAACCTTATAATTAAGCAGCTAATATAGAAATCGGCGCAGATCGACCCTTTTCCAGAATTTATCATTTGTTTTGTTTTCGTTGCTGACACTGGCATGTGTACCCTCTAGGAATACAACGAATTCGGACATAGACAGACAGACAGATCTCAAAGCGCCCGCTTTAAATGGTCGAGATGACCCCGTTGCCTGTAATTTGTTTGATTTTCGGGCCCAATGAAACGAAATCCTTTCAGAGAAGCCGGATGAAAAAAGCGAACGCTTTCAACGCTCAACATGTGGAGACCCAGCCTACCAGCTCGATGATGCTCAACCTGGGCTTTTTTGGAACTGCCATAAACCCAAAATATCCCAAAATTGTCATTTTGATGGGTGGTATATTATTATATCCCCAAGGGTGGTAGCTTTATTCTTGGGTCTACCACATGAATTAACATTTTTGACTATATATGCTATCTAGGGTTTATAGTCGATGGGTTTGCAGTTGGATGGGTTTGTTAACATACCGGAAAAACTGGCAAACTATTTCCAAGGAAGTACTAAAACATTGACTTAAGCTTTCAGTTGAGCCAGAACTCGGTACAACACAATGACAGTGCCAGCACCCAGGTCAAGCCCTCTGTATGTATATAATTGCATGTATATATATAATTATATATATATGGATGTAACAGACACACAAACACACAAATATAAATATGTATATATATATAATTATATATATACAGACGTATTTATTGCATGGATTTGCCTGTCCTTGCCACCCGGTCCGGTTCAGCCAAAAAAATAATTTCTGGAGCAACCTCTGCAAATCTCAAGAAGATGCCCATATTGGCCACTCAGTCACGTCTCCGTCTTAATCAACTTCAATTCTGGGTACATGCAATCCACAAATCAGAAATAAGGTCATTTTGGGACAGTTATCCTTCCAAAATGCCCCGCGGGTAAAACTTCAGAATAAACATGAATAAACCATCCCCCAGTCATCACCATTTTTATAGGATTTAAACATGGATAAACGTGGATAAACAGGTGGTGTTTTTACCATTCCCAAATGGGTACCCTCTGGTAAACTTTTACATAACTATGGGAAATCAGCATTTTTTATGGGAAAACTCACTATAAATGGCCATTTTCAATAGCTATGTAACAAATTACCAGAGGGTATACCCACATTAGAGTCCCTTTTTTCCGACATCTGGCTCGATGGCGCAGCCAGGGCACAGGATTTCCGGGGCACTGGAGCCCAGTGCCATGAGGGTCAAGTTGGCCACCGTGTCGTTCCACACCTGGTTTGATGATTGGAAGATCTTGGAGGACGCTGAGGATATCTGAGGATGATATGGATGATGAATGATTGATGACTCATGATTGATTGATGAATATCTGAGGATGATGAATGATATGAATGATTGATGACTCTAATGATTGATGGATGATTATCATTGATTATCCTCCTCACTAGCAGCTAATAGCAGCTAGTCCAAAAACGTTGGTGCGACAAACATGGCAATGGGTAGATAATAACACTGCCAGGGCCAGAATGCCCCTAATTCAGAACTTGCCAGCGCTGTTTCAATTCATTTGGCCATTTTGGACTTCAACGTTTTTTAGCGAATTTTGGATATGTAATCTATTATGATTCCGATCCGAAACAGGGTTTAAGGCCATTTGGATCCATTTGGGGGATGATTCTCCCATATTCTCCCTACTTACCGTGATTTTCGCCGAGCTCGTTGTGAGGTCGCGATATTTTTTTCGGACATATGGAATATAAGTGTGTAAGCCTGTATGACCATAAACCACCAGAGATTTTGGGCATTGCTTTCTTCTGGTTGCAGCTTTTGATGAGCTGAGCCATGCTTCCCAATGAGCCTTGACCGTGACCTTTTTCTGTGTCTCTTTGTCCATAACTTGCTTCTTCACCTTCGGCAGTGCATTGGGAAACGTTGGGAAACCATGAGAACTACCCCGGCTGGATTCTCCCACCAGCCATGGTAGCAGCCACTGTCGGACAAGCAGTCTAAAATCTGGGACAGATAAACATGGAATAAGCATTCCAAAACATTCCAAAACCATCAGTGCACGTGCTCGATGTCCATGTCAGCCATGTCCCTGAATCTAAGCTTGAAGCATGTTCCCAGACTAAGGGTACCATCCTTTGGAAAAGGCCCACCGGAAAATCTGAACATATGGAGAACAAAAAACAGACAACATCCGATATTTCATGGCAAATCATTACCCTCTGGTAATTTGTTACATAGCTATTGAAAATGACCATTTATAGTGGATTTTCCCATTAAAAATTGTGATTTTCCATAGTTATGTGGCAGTTTACCAGAGGGTAAAAAAAAACAAAACCCCACGCAAAACCACCATGCAAAACATCCCTGGAAAATCGCAGTCCAGGCACTGACGTAACCTTCTCTATGGCCGACATGAAGACCTTGGACCGGTCGAAACATACCTAGGGATTAATGGGATAACTTCATAGTTTATTCCTTGGATAAGTTCATAGTTATTCAATGTTATTCATAGGATATTTTCATAGTTCTTGAATGGATAATGTTTAGTAAACTTAGCCCCCCAAAAAGATTGGGTGTGTCTGATTATGAGAGTTTGACCATCAACAATGGCGATTAAAGTGGATACTGTAGTAGTGATGTTGACTGGATACATAATCAACAATATCATAGTTGGGGTCTGAAAAAAATCGGTTTTTGACCAGTTGGAAATTGGGATGCCCCCAACTCCTCGGAGCCGGGCATCTGCAATGATGGCAACTCCCAAGAAGCAGTAGATCAAGCCCAACAAGTACAAGACGATCTGGCGCAGCATGGAGCAGCCAATGCATCTGAAGGGTCTGAAGCTTCGCTCACGGTGGAAAACCCATGCAACTGGAAGTCCACGAAAACTATTTATATAAGCGTCACTTGGACATGATTTAGGCAACGAAGGTGAAAGAACCGGAAAAGAAGCGGAAAGAAGGACATGCAGGAATGCTACTCTTTCCAATATCTCAACCTAAAAGATGAAAGTGGGAAGTCAAAAAATCATCACACTTATCTCAACATGGCTATTGCTATGGATCAAACCTATACAATCCAGGGGCAACATCCAGCCTTCAACTCCGAGGGCCACTCCTGGGGAAATCCATGGGAAATCCATCTCACTCAATGGAGATCTTTATGATGGGAGAATCATGGAGCTAAGATGGACTAAGTATATAACTATATATAACTGAAGACATCTAAAATCATCTGGTTGGTGGTTTCAACCCCTCTGAAAAATATTCGTCAAATGGGACTATTATTCCCAATATGGAAAAATAAAAGCCATGTTCAAACCACCAACCAGTAATCTACGGGAGTTTCAATGTTTCATTATGGGTCACTTCAGCCCATCCTAACGACACCTCGAAAGGACAGTCAGAGGGACAAG
>CAMXCT020006079.1:369427-384427 GCA_947184155.2 Cladocopium goreaui | reverse complement strand
TACAACTACAAGTGCAACAACAACTACAACTACAATTACAACTACACTACACTACACTAATTACACTACACTCCACTTCACTTCACTACACTCAACTACACTAGACTACATTTCACTACACCGCACTACAACTACAACTACAACTACACTATATCACACTGCACTACACTACACTCAACTACACTAGACTACACTTCACTACACCACACTACAACTACAACTACAACTACACTATATCACACTGCACTACACTACACTCCACTACACTACAGTCAATTACACTACTACGCTACACTAACTACGCTACACTACACTACACCACGCTACACTACACCATATTACACTACACGATACTACACTACACTACAATAATTACAGTACACACACTACACCACACCACGCCACGCCGCGTCACGTCACACCACACCACCATACACTAACTACAATACAGCTACAACTACAGGTACAACTACAGCTACAACTACGCTACTTTACACTACACTACACTAGGCTACACTACACTACCCTACATTACATTACACTACACTCATTACACCACCACAAAAGTCACTGCAACTACACTACACTAATGAATTACACTACACCACAGCTACAACTCCACTACACTACAACTACAACTACAGCTGCACTACACCACACTACATTTAGCAGTTGTGGGTGGGGTGACTGATCAGGTGATCACTGCAACCATTGTAACCACTCCAAAAAACACAACTCCAACCACCTTTCAGTCCATCAGTGGGTTCGCTCTGCCATCCAACAACCAACTTCTCCTATAGGTTTCCTATTTTTGAAACTTCCGCTACCGCCTTGTGCGGTAATGCTGGTATCTATGGACCCAAGGCCAGGACATGACCAAATCCCTCCGACAAAATCTCAGCTCCGAACGCCATGGAAATATCACCTATGATAGGGGCGCTGGGCAAGTTTCTGCGCTCATGCGCAACTGTCCAAGATTGTCCAAGCATATATATATAATATCCCCCTTCTAATTAGAAAGTCCTTATGAAATGAGAGATCCATGGCACCAAAAGTTTTTTAAAGTGGCAATTATCCAACCCACAGCAATATAGGGGAATAACAATTAGCATTTTATAAAGAAAACGACAAGCTTATAAATTGCGGTATCATGGTTACCAAAATCGCATAAAAATCTCTTACAACCCTTGAGTTCATATTATATGTTGGGTTATGAGGACTGCAAACTCCATTTTATAAGGTGGGAGTGGAAATTCTACTAATTTATACTAATTTGGTGTCAGATAGAATTGAAGGTGACAAACGGTCATTCTATAAGGCACCTCCAGGGCATCTTATAGGAACAAAAACTGTGCAAACCTGATTTCTCCGGGTATGTTTTTCTCAGTTTGTGCTGGTAAAACTTGTAATTATCAAAAGAATTTGTTTATATTGCAAAGATTTGCAAAGTAAGTGCTGACCCCGCCCCTCATGTTTTCTCCTGAGGAGATACCGCATGTTGTCATTTTATAGCCCCCAGAAAAAGGGGAGGTTTATAAAATGACAGTTTCAAGTAGGGATCTTCCCAAACCCGTTATCGCAAAAGACGGCAATTTATAAGCAATTTTCATTTTTGATTTTAACGTGGGGGACGGGACCCAATAAGAAATGGGTCCCGCCCCCCGGGTGGCGTCAATTTATAAGCGATATTAAAAGGGGGATTATATAATTATATACGTATACTTGTATCATCAATGGGCATCTGATATAAAACCAAAAACAGTATCTACTCATATCATCTTATATCTGGTTATCTTATGTTATCTTTGTCCTATCTTGGCACGAAGATTGCGCCGATTGCGCCGATTGCGCCGATTGCCAAAGTGTGGGCCCTAAAGATGGGGGATTGGTCGGGAGAACCACCAGGAACAAATCCCGAAACAGCCAAGCTTCTGGCGATCAAACATGGCAATTGGAAATCCACTCTACCGGTAAATAGGGCTTTAATGGGAAACCTATAAATGGTGAATTTCCAATTTCCTTGTTTGATTGATGAAGGTACATGCGGTTGAACCCCATAGTGACTCAAGACCTAGTCAGGAATCCCTTCACATGAATGTCATGATTCCAAGTCAAAACGGCCCCCGTACCATGTAGTACCCAACCAAATGTATCTAAATCTAGGATTTCGTTTTCATTTTTAGCTCTCCATATGAGTCTGGAAGGTCCCAGAATGATTAAGTTTGCACATCAAATTTGGCACGATAATCAACTCCCAAGATAGAACAAAATCAGATCATGCTCTGTTGTTGCACTTACCCATGGCCACTCATCCAACTATCAGTATATTGGCTTAAATTATTTCGGGAGTCATGGGTTTGGAAGATGCGGCGGGCACGGCTCAGTGATGCCCTTCCACTGTTCCCACATGTTCCCGCTGTAAGCCCGCCTCAAGTTGCGACAACTTGGCCTTGAAGACTATTTACACTAAATTTGATCCAGTGAACTTTGTTCCTGGCCTGTTGATCCTAGAGCCACGGAACGCAAACAGAGCATGGCATGGCCTCATGCAGACGTGTCCCCGCGTAGAGTCTTGGAGCTCACACAAAGGAGGTGGTGAAAAATATCTTTTAATGTCCCCGTTTGGCCTTAGCATTGTTTGATGTTGTTTGTATTTGTATGTATTTGTGTTCGTTTCCCTTGGTGCGTGCGATCTTGAAAGGTTTCAATGAGCTTCGATGAGCCTGTGGCCACATGCGAGTTCCATCTACTTGTAACTTCGGAAAAACTTTCCGGCGAACACAGCTGGTTAGTAGCTTCAACCCGGTCAAAGAAATGTTAGTAAATAAAATATATGTAAATATAGGATAATCTTTTCCAATGGGGGCCAGTCTCATCCTCCCCTCATTTTCCAAGCATTGGCTTTTGGTCATTTCTTTCAGCGAAGCCCATCAGCACCAGGTTTTCACATCCAGATTCTGAACGCATTCCTTCGCTGGTAGAGATGAGTTTGTCCACACAAGATGACCAAAGCGCATTCCAAGTTTCCAGCATTCCGGGCGAGAAAGGGAACCTTTAAGAAACATCGCTAGTGAAAAAACATGTTTCAACATGCTTCCCATTCCACAAATATTGGGATCATCGTCCTCTCAGCCTCGGACTTCACTCTCATCTGCCCAAGCCTGGAGGAACCGGCACTCGAAAGTGGCTTCAAATTTGTTTGCCAAAATGTCATGATGCCATGTCTGTGTGTGCGCGTGCGTGGAAGGATGAAGTTCTGTTGTGTAAACAAAACCCAAAAGTGATCTTCGAAAAGAACACTGCCATTCAACAGCAGTCCACGCCTTGAAACTGACTAATTAATGATCTTGCCACACAGTGGGCAAAATAAGTAGTAGGACTTCTTTATGTCATACACATGGAAGAAACTCCCATGCGCCCACATACACAGTGAGATAGATCTCTCTCTCTCTCTCTCTGTCCATCGCCCTCACCAAGTCAGCCTGAGAGAGAGAGAGAGAGATACATACATGTGTATGCTGACCTGGTATAGTATAGTATTGCTAATATACTAATTAATAGAGATTAGGTATACTATATATGTAAATATACTAATTAATAGAGATATAGTATATACATGCTGTATCATGCTGTCTTCGTATGCAACCACCATCACCATTCTGGCGGTGCCTGTCTATGTCCGGCTGCCTTGCCATGCCTTGCCGGCGCGACACATGCGCTAGGCACCTGAAAGTCGCATAAAAAATCGCATCCATCATGTAATCCATGTTATAATCCAACATAAATAATCATAAATATATAATAATTAACAAAAATAATCCTAATTCCAAAAAAAAATCAACAAATGATCGTGAAACATATTCAAAAAAGACAATACCCCATTGGGATATGACCAAAAATCTCGTGATTCCGGGCACCTGTGCTCGAGTTGGTGGGGATAGCGTCAGCGTCACCAAAAAGTACTGGCCGGGACGTCTTCATATTGGTGTGTCCAGAATGTCGTAATTGTCGTAATTATAGCCACAAGCTGTTGGGACACTGATGGGCACAGTAGAGTCCACAAGCTAAACTGTCTTGCAAACAGTCTCCAAAGTCTTGCAGGCTGTTTTCACGGTCTTGCAGGTTCTATAGCAAAATTGGATCAGTGTACAGTGCATGGTAGATTGTGGACTGTGATTGTGGAAAATGTGGCAAATTGGTTTCACCATCTGCGCCCAGTGGGGCAGGTCACAAATGCCTAGCGGTTCACCCTTTTTGCGTCGCACGCTTGGCTGTTAAGACTTGATACTTGGCCTGGCCAAAGTTAAAGGGTTTGTCCGAAAACGAGGGATGTACCTTCATTTTCTTGGACCTTTCAGATTCATATGGAAAAAATGATCAAGTAGTGGATTTTGGGAGCTTCCCAAAATTTCCCAAATCTTTTTCAAACCCGAACCCTGGCAATTTTGGTGCCCTTCAGCACTGCATTTGCGTGTAGATCGGGCCATCGAGACTACAGAACCCTCTGGCCTGGTGTCATCAAATATGGCTGGGAAATTCACGAACTAGTCATCCAGGTTGTTCATCGCAAATCATCAAGTTGGGATGTTTCTTTCCATTGCTGTTTGATTACCAGAGGGTGAACCATTCGTTGAAACAGTCAGCGCCTGCATGATGGCCATTTTGCCACCGAAGTTCGTCATCATTTTCCCCAGGTTCCCCATTAAGATTGCAATAAATTGGCGGTTTACACCAGATAGCATAGTTACAAACTGTAGCCTCTGGTGACTTAACATAGCCATGGAAAATGGCCCATTTAGTTCGATGATTTACCCATGATGGCGATGTTGTTTTTTTTCGGAAGGCATATATGGTCATTGAGTCATACATGCATATATATAATATAACACACACACATATATATAATATTATATTTAAACAGTATATATATATATACATCTATCTATCTATATACATAGCCCATTTTCAGAGACATCCGCGACTCATTCGCATGGCTCCGTTTGAGGTGTGTCGCCTCCCACGCAGTTTCGAAGCTCCTCTTTGGCCCCAGCCGTGCACTCCAAACCTGGTGCAGCAAGCATCCTTAAAAACATCATCCCCATTTGTCACCATTTGGTTGCGTAGCTTATCCCCATTGATCGTAAACAAACAAGAAACTCTGGAATATCCCCATTTGTCACCATCAACCATCAACACAGTATAGATTATCGATAAACGGACTTTCCATATGTAGTCATTGGATGTCATTGGTTGCCAACATCCCAACTTGAGATCATATTTCTGATGAAGCCACAGATCACAAAAAAGTTGGTCAAGTGGAGCATTACAAATCAATCATCACGAATAGGATAGAAAGTAAAGGATTCTGCCACCTGCGATCTCCGGCACCCATGCCAGTGACAGTGTTTGTTTGTCTGGAGTGGCATGATGATGAGGCCGACAGCAAGATTTTGAAGCAGTCCCTGAAAGGGACAACAACTGGCACAAAAAAATATCCCCTGATGAGTCGGCGCCACAACCAGTGCCTTCGGTCATGCAGTCATGCTCACCACCCCTGAAGTGTCTCAAATGCCAAGAAGAAGAAACCCGCTGATTGCCTATAGAACCTCCCATTCGTTGGCCAAAGAAAGAGTTTGCAACCCCATCATCAAATCTCACATGTTCGCAAATCCATGCCATCAAGGGGCAGGATTTGCTGCACCAGGAGATCAAACACTCTACTTTGCAATTCACAAAGCCATACCTGAGTGCCAGGCCATGGATGGCAAAAAATACTGATGTCATATGCATACGATAAACAAATATAATCAGAAGTCAGTGCAGATCAATTTTTGTTACATCTGACTTACCAAACATGAACTTCTATGCATCCCCGTACTCCCCTACATCATATTCAAGGAATTGGCTCCACTGTGTGCTGTTTCTGTGCCCGGCACTCACCTGACCTCTCAAATAAGGTCAGGAAACATTGTTAGCGACCTAATAAGAATTCATACCAAAAGAGTGATATAAAAATTGTTAGGCTGCTACTAAGGCATATGTCCTTGTTAGTGCCCCAATCAACATTTATGGTTTTGAACCTTATTAGGCACCTATTCCTTTCCCTGTCCTCCAAACTTGCCATGTTGGATGAGTAGCCTAATCATGATTTAGTTATGTTCTCCCGATGCTCAAATTTTCATTATTGTAATTATCCAGAAAAACATGTAGGGGGGGAACGGGGAATTGTATAGAATTTCATGACTATAGCATTGTATGTCAAGTCACAACACCGATGGACCCCGTTGGGAGTTAACCCCTCTAGCAGTGAAGATTTCCTACCGCAGTGGGCGCCCGAGGGGAATTGAGATTCCAGGGGGACGCATGTCTACATCAAAATCCAGCATCACAATTTCCCTACGAAGGCTACTAAGAGTTACTAAGCCAACAATTTTTGGGTATTGCATTATTGCATACGACATTTTCAGTGAAATGTGTCAGCTGTAGTTTTGGAACTTCCAATGTCTTCCAAGCGTTCCATCGCCTTGCAAAAAACCATCAGCCAGGTAACTTGCCACTAGCAGCGAAGCAACCGGCGCAGGCGGAACTCAAGTGGATGCTGGACTCGATGCACTGAGACATCTCCCCCTCGTTGAAGCCGGAGAAAATATCTCAGGCCGGCAAGGCGGCAAGGTGTCAGAAAGGCAACTCAGGGTTGCTCCCAACACCCCTGGCACGTTTGGGTTGGTAAAATATGGTAAAATCTCACAAATAAAGAGGTAGAATCGCCAATTTTCCAACCTTGTGGCTATCATTTGCCTACACTGGGCTGCAACCGTAACCTGAAATGGAGCCCCTTTAGATAGCCACTGACCTGGTCCCTCAGCATGAATAGAGCGGTTAGATGACTGATAGAAAAACAATGAAAAACAGGGTGTGGTGGTGTTTGAGGTAAGTGATTAGTCTGAATGAAGTGGTATGTAATGTCCAATCTGTGACTGGGTTGCATACTAAATAACTCTTCGGATTTTGATAACACTGTTGAGGAGAACAAGGACCTCAATCAGTCAGGTGTGGCAGATGTGGAAACTGCGGAATTCATTTTGAGCCTAGGAACTGAATGAACGTCTTCCACAATGCGAAATGGCCTCGGCACCAGAGTCAACATGAGTCGACCATGATGTTACCTTATCCAGGCGTCTGCTCCATGCATGGTATATTTACCTCCATTTAAGGGCTAAATGTTGGTGAATCTTCCATCATGGATGATGGGCAAGATCCGGAAGTTTGATATTGGGAGTCTTCAGGACTATGATGGAATAGCCACTCAAAGCCAAGTTCGTATTAGACACCTGGGGTGTCCATTGTGTAAACAAATATGTATGTATATGTGTGTATGCATGTATGTAGCAAACATAGGTATATCCTTTATACATATATATATATGCATCATATGAAATTAAATCATATTATATTATATTATATTAGGTTAGGCTATATTATCTTATGTTAAACTTTGTTTTACTTTATATTCAATACACTATTATCTTTTATCATATTATATTATTTTGGTATAGTTTATTATCTTTTATCATGCTATATTTTATTATATTATATTAAATTAGATTATGTTATATTGTATTAAAGTAGATTAAAAAATATATCATATATTATATAATATATCATATATTCAATAATATATTGTGTGCCTACATCCGTTTTTTGAGTGTATAGGTGCAGTAAAACATATGTTATCCAGTGTGCTCTGATTACAGTATTTGAGTTTGACAACACTGACCGTGAGGTATAAACCCACAATTGAACGGCCACATTTAAGAAGCATGATGACCATCCGTTGGATTTTAAGGGTGTGTGTATCTCCCACTAAGGCAACCCCAGTTCCCCATTGATATTCCCAAGGTGTTTCCAATGATATCCCAAACAATACCCCAATCATGAAATAAGGATATTGTATACGGTACTTGAGAAAATTTACCAGTGGATGAATTTTTGGGTATCCAATTCTTGGAAGCACGGCTATTGTCTTTCAATCACCTGCGCACCAAATGCCAGTAAAATACATAAAACAAATATACCACAATCATGACAAACATATGCAAATATATACAAAAAAATAGGTACATATATCCCTAATTATCCCAGACATATTCAACACTACACGACTGGCTATTCCTCATTCAACTTGGACTTCAACACGACTGCCGCTCCGCCTCGGGAAAACTGCCTTGCTGATGGCCATCGCCCAATTCTTTGAAAATCGCCTGGTCTGATTGGCCGCATTCACAACGGCTGGCTGTTGTTCCTGGGCATGATGGAAGTTGTGTTTTTGGAACAATTGGAGCAGTTGGAACAGTTGGTCACCCACGGGTCATCCTCCTTATTTGTTGTGTGAAACATGTCAAACACGTTTATAGGTAGAAACATGCCTCCCGGTGCGACATTGCGCGTGTAGTCGCGCCACTGGCACTTCAGAATTGGCAACCCTTTTACATTGCTTACGTTCTCCAAAGTCGATGTTGGACGTGCTCCAAAATTGTTCTTCTTTGTCAGTGGCAGCCTAATTTTCGTTGCGTTTTTGTAGTTCTGAGTTTTCTTTGGTTTTTTACTTGTTGATTTGCCTGTATGCAATGGGCTGTTTTGACAGAGATCCCGGCAGCTGATGTTCTCCTAACGCCTTAGGATTGAACACAACAAACCGCGTGGTCACCGCAGAGGACTGTGGCTTAGCCATGCGCGACTTCACTGCGAAGTTGACTTTGCTCTCACAGCAACCTCCGTGGATCATTTCATCTCTGGACGAATCTGGAGATTATTAGGCTGGAGAGCTATTAAGAGAAGGTTTCAATTCAAGCACGTGTGCAAGTGCCAGAGACGATAGTACAGCGGAGCATCAACAACGTGTGCAAGTGCAAGAAACAAATTCTAATTTATGGCAAAGCATCAAGTACATGTTCGTATGTACAGTCACATTGCTAACCCGCCCCACCGCATCCCTAACGTAGCATCACATGTGTGTGTGTACACTGCTATTCACATGCAGAAAACTACAACTGGACATTTGATGACTATGCACGTTATGTTTTCCGAATTCATGCGCCAAAGACTATGCACGTTATGTTTTCCGAATTCATGCGCCAAAGACTACTTAACAGCAGGGGGCTGCAGGGAATGTCATAGTTCTGCAGCCAACGAAGACGGCTATGACATTCTGTGATATCGATCCGGGACGCTGGATCGACGTACCTGCCTAATCATGTCTTTCCATTTCCGCGATGGGATGTGGCTAACCCAAGAACCACCTTGCCGATTAATGATTTGGACCTGGTTTCACCTGTTTATCAAGGATGATGGACTCAGGAATTCTACCAGGCATGTACAACCACATCGTCATTGCAGTTCACTTCCAAAAATCAACAGTGTGCATTAGTCATGTGTCCTATACAGACCATGACCTCATCATCCCTAATGGGGAAGAACAATCTTGGCATAGTGTGCCGAATCCGCCCTCTACGGAGGCAGAAGTTGAGCGAGTAGCCATAGGGGCTGCTAGAAGTGATGGCAATAGCCGAAGGGGGGTCAAGGACAATTGAAGGGTGGCATAAGCCGAAGGAGTGCCCAACGGGCGAATGGTGCCCATAGGGCGAAGGTGGCCATGTGCCGAAGGATTTTATTGGCCGGGAACCCTACTTCTTACTGTCATTTTATGAGTTTTCACCTTCTCTTTCAAATCAATTTACAATTGTGAGGACAAGAGATCAATTTGAAGAGATCTAGAATATAGGAAGACCTATCACAAAAGTGTGCGGACACACATAGTTTGTGATGCTCGAACCAAGCAGAATGTCAAACACGGTAGGGACCTTATCGCTGCAGATGTGTGTACGATCTTGATTCATGTTTTCGAGGTTTTCTACTGAGCGAACACTTCAAACCAACCCAATAATTGAGACCATAGTCCTGTTATTCAAGAAAAATCGTCGGCCGCGCGCATGTTCCAATGGCCAGTGGGCTAAGCCAGAATCCCACACTGACCACTTTCGATCATGCGCAAGTTGACACATGATTTTGATGCGTTTTCAATCTGGGTAATGCATTCCCTTGGCTCATAGCAAGCTCTTGGACATGTTAAGTCAATTTGTTGCTTTTCATTTCTACACGTCATTCGCCATAACACACCATGCGCTAAATGTACTGACAATTCTTGAACAACTCATTTCTTCTTTCGCGTTCAGCAGACTTTTTCGCGATATGGAACTCCATGCAAGAAGCAAAGCTGCCAATGGACCGCCGTTGAGTGCTACCGTTGCGTATCTTCCGTCACAACCGATGGTATCACTGTCTTCACCGTGTGCAGCAGCTCCATTTGTACCACGGGCGACACCTGCATTTTCACCATTTCCCGGACATGCACCAGTTCTACAGGCTCCGCCCGGTCCCCTTCCTTCACCTCCCCCCTCACATCCTTCACGTACAGTTGAACATGGACCTCACCAAGCAACCCCCAAGATACAACCTATCGCGGAGTCCTCAGCAAAATCAGGAGTATCACCGGTTCCCATCACGTTGCCAGCTGAACATGCGGAAAGACGTACGCCTACTTCACCATCCGGATTATCGTTGACGGTCAAAGGCATTGTAGGAGAATATAGATTGGAAGCTCAGAGTATTGATCATGCAGGACCCATAGTGTATCTCATGGATCGCATCATGACAGTGGAATCCAATTTGGCACAACAACGTCTTCAAGATCAACAGTTTCAGAATCAACAACTACAATGGCAGATGTGGTAGTCGATGCCTCAGATGTGCAACATGTTGGCTTCAGGTAGTGATCAACCACTTCCCTGTGATGCCATGCAAACAGTTAGTTCTGTCAATGATCCTATCGTGTCAAATCAGAACACAGTGGATCGACCACCACTAAAGAGAGTAAAGGTGAACACGCTCAAACCAGGAGAATGCAAACATACCAGTGATGATGGTGAATTTAGTAGTTTCTATCTTCCACAGGGAAAGACAGCGTTCAAATTTCTACAGCGATTCACGGTTGGCAGAAACGGTGAGGAAGTAGTGGAACTACAACATCCTATCCTCCGAAAATGTTTTGTGATTCCATGCATTGCTGGTTTTACATGTACAACTTTACTCCAAAATGAGTCGGACAAAGTCGATTGGGGCCAAGTATACTATGCACTTGTTCTTCGTGTACGATCGGATATTGTACTTACGAAACAACGTGTTCAGAATGCTCTCGTACTCCAGAAAGTGCGCGTGACAGCCTCCAAGTTCGTCCCCAACCTCGATTACTTCTCACCTAGTCGTGGATTTTTGACAGAACCTCAACTTAGTATGGTCTCAGGACCGCTCACTGAATTCTTCCTTCAGAAAATTCAGGCACAAGTACAGGAGAAAGGTAAGAACATGACACCGACCATACGCTTCGGATGTGCACTCCTTTGCAAAGCGTTTACTATCCATGCAGACAATACTGAACTGTTTGAAGAAGTCTTGGTTCATTTTCGAGACAAGGATGTTCCATTTGCTCTGACTGTCGAATTGAAATCGTTTCCGTTTCAACTCCTCGAAGGCACTATGGACACAAAAAGCAAATATGCCTTTGCACACAATTGTTCATTATTGACAGCATGTGGCATTTTGGAAGATGGATGCATTCGCCCATCCGCAGTGGATGAATCAGACACAGATTGGTTACCTGTCCCTGGATTCTACTGTCGAGGAGCCATGATCCAAGGAAACGACCCCAAGGCTGAAAAAGCAAGTATGATTGCAGCTATGGTAAAAGCAGCAAAATACAGCCATTGTCAAGATGGAAACAAACCTCTAAGCATTGTAGGAGTTGCCCATAGTCGACAACATCATCATATTACAGTTCACCAGGGCGGTGTCGTCGCAGAGCAGGCAGCAAGCTTCTTTTACGACGCGGTCCATGGTCAGGGAGACAAGCGATGGTGTTTCAAAAGTCATTTGTGTACACTGCAAAGTATTGCTACATACGTCGACGATCGCCATACAGTATAAGGGAACCCTGTTTCACCGTTCAGTTTCTCCACTCACTCACAGGCATCAAAAAACGTGTACCTGCACCCAACACTTTATCATGCATTTGGTTTTTCAGATTTTTTCTGTGCATTAACCAGGTATTCAAAAATGATAAGTTCTTCTTTTTCAACCTGCAGGATGTGGTCGAACGTATTGCTGTTCCTTTTGTATCGTTTTCTCCCTAGCATGCTTTCGTTCACAGCATACAAGTTCTTTGGCGATAGTACCTGTGCTCAAGTTTTTGTAGTGTCAGTTGATCGTCCGATCAGTCTTTGGTCCTTCTCCATTGATTCCTGATACCTTCATGTATTCTCCTCGTCAGTCTCGCTCTCGCCATCCTGCTCGACATTCTCGACACGACTCTAGAGACCGGTCAGTTCGTCAATCACGTGGTTCTCGTCATTTTCGAGATCGTTCTAGATCCAGATATGAGAAAAATAGATCTCCACGCAGGTCTACTATGTCACAGGGAGTGCATGAATTTCGACCGGCTCCGTTTGAAGTATGCAGCAAATGGAAAACATCAGAGAGTCACTATGACACCACCCAAGAATATGGATTGAGTTTTCCCAAGGTGGTAGAGGCAACCAAGTGGTCTAGGCAACAACAACTCGCTAACCGTCCAGTGGAAGACATTCGAGCTTATGAGGTTTGCAGTGGAGGTTCATCAAATTGGTCGTTGCGACTGATCTCCAACGGACGCTATGTGTCATTTGAAGCTTTCCGATCCAAAGTAGATGCTATTTTGTGGACATATGTTTCCAGAGAGATTTACAAACATCCTCATTTGGACCTCCACCAAATCATGGGTATCAAAGAGGATGGAGTACAACAAGATTGGGATGCGAAGTTGGATACCATCAAGAAGTTTGGCGATGAAATTGTCAAATTTGTGGAATCAAAAGCTCCAAAAGACCCCAACCAACAGATGCTTGAGCAGATGGAAAAGTTGAAGGAAGAAAATGCCCTTCTCAAACAACAGATGTCGCAGAGTACTTCAGGCAATCCACCCCCAGCACCATCAGCACCAGCCCGTCCCAACGCCAATGCCATGGGACCCATGGATGCATTTGTGAGACCTGGTAATGTAGACGCATCCAAAGCACCCCTGGACCAATATCGTCGGAAACCACCTCAACCAGCTCTTCTCAGTTCCAACAGTCCCAAAGACGGCACCCCCGCCAAAATTCGCGACTGGATTCAGGGCAATTTGACCAACAGTGATCAAGAAAATCTACAGGCTTTGACACAGACTATCCAAGAGGAACTCACAGCAGCAGGACCAGATGAACAACCGGCGATTGACAAGATCCTAGTAGACTGGGGCCTCAGTACAGTTAAGGTCAACAAGATGAAAAATGAACAACAGATCAAGCTTTTGGCGGCGGTGCAATTCCTCAAACACTGACTACTGAGTAGAGTAACACCGGGCAGCAGTTTGACCAATAGAGCTCGGCAATTTCTTAGCACACTTGTATTAGCTACCATTCTGATTCAATTCATGTTATCAAACACTGAAATGTCATGGGAAATTCAGCGCCTTTTGTATTGGCTACGAGCTCAGTGGTGCGTGACAATTTTGATACATGAGTGCACTACACGATTTCGGAAAAGAATCGTTGCCATTTTGCGAGCACATCGAGTTCCTCACAATTTCACTCTTGAGTGGTTCATGCGCACATCCATTGTTTACTTGAAGGTTTCTTTGTTCCACCGATATTTTTACATTGGCTCGACACATTTGGATATGTTTCAACGTGAACAAAGTCGACTTCGAAAATACCGACAGTTGGAAAGACATCAACTGGCATATTATGAACCAGCTCTCAAGTTCTGGCATAAAACAAGCACTTTTTGGCACTATGTCGGCATACCCTTAAAGTACGTCAAAACAGACGTACTTGCAGTAGAAACAGCACTTCAAAAACAGTTGTGTCCAACACTCAATTGGCCACACATTTTACCATTATTGCGCAAATACAACCTCCAGCGCCAGCACTACACACTCCCTACGACAAAGACACATGTGACAATGGGACAGACAGTGATGAAACGTTGGAACAAAATGAACGGTTCCACTCGTACCACTGCAGTGACAATACAACGAACACACAATACGCTGGAGGATAAATATCGCATTTTATATGCTTTGGGCTCTGATACAATACAAAAATTCCATGTTTCTGCACACCTTCGACAATTTTCAATTTCAACACCATATATTTTTCTACTATGGCGACTGTCCCGATTTGTGAATGAACCATTTCGAACACGATGTCAAAGTCAGTTGAGATTGATATTGGAATTTCGGCATACTACGACTCCACCTGTCAATATTCCGCTGCGACTTCATATTCCAGATGATGCTATGTTTGAGAACATTCGAAAGTGGATGCTTGGTTTCACATCTTTCATCGTATCCATTTTCCACCTCTCCACAAACCACGGGCACCTATCATCCATATAAAGAACCAGACTTGGGGACAAGTACTTTTCAATTTTCGACGATTCCTGAAATGGTGGTATCCAGACAGAACACCGACTTGCACGTGCAATCGATTTCCAAGCCATATTCAACAAAAGAAAAAGAATACTCCACACATTGTCGCCTGGGCCTCAGAATGCTTTCCAGATATTCCAGAATTTCGTCACCACGCGGGCAGTGAAGTGGCACCTACATGGCGGATATTCCATTATCAAGCTACAGAACAATTCGAGAAATGGTTACGAAAATGGCGTTTACCCGCACACCTTCAACAATATTGGCAATATTTTCTGAATCAACAATGGAAACTATTTCGCGAACAACATGGACCTACACATCGTCGACAAAGTCAACTTCGCCAGTTACTTAGTCTATTTATTGCCACTCCAGCAGATCATTTTCCCAACTCCTTATTACTGATGTGCCCAGTTCAGTACCATATTCTACTTCAAAAA
>CAMXCT020006079.1:307066-369327 GCA_947184155.2 Cladocopium goreaui | reverse complement strand
GACCAGATGAACAACCGGCGATTGACAAGATCCTAGTAGACTGGGGCCTCAGTACAGTTAAGGTCAACAAGATGAAACATGAACAACAGATCAAGCTTTTGGCGGCGGTGCAATTCCTCAAACACTGACTACTGAGTAGAGTAACACCGGGCAGCAGTTTGACCAATAGAGCTCGGCAATTTCTTAGCACACTTGTATTAGCTACCATTCTGATTCAATTCATGTTATCAAACACTGAAATGTCATGGGAAATTCAGCGCCTTTTGTGTTGGCTACGAGCTCAGTGGTGCGTGACAATTTTGATACATGAGTGCACTACACGATTTCGGAAAAGAATCGTTGCCATTTTGCGAGCACATCGAGTTCCTCACAATTTCACTCTTGAGTGGTTCATGCGCACATCCATTGTTTACTTGAAGGTTTCTTTGTTCCACCGATATTTTTACATTGGCTCGACACATTTGGATATGTTTCAACGTGAACAAAGTCGACTTCGAAAATACCGACAGTTGGAAAGACATCAACTGGCATATTATGAACCAGCTCTCAAGTTCTGGCATAAAACAAGCACTTTTTGGCACTATGTCGGCATACCCTTAAAGTACGTCAAAACAGACGTACTTGCAGTAGAAACAGCACTTCAAAAACAGTTGTGTCCAACACTCAATTGGCCACACATTTTACCATTATTGCGCAAATACAACCTCCAGCGCCAGCACTACACACTCCCTACGACAAAGACACATGTGACAATGGGACAGACAGTGATGAAACGTTGGAACAAAATGAACGGTTCCACTCGTACCACTGCAGTGACAATACAACGAACACACAATACGCTGGAGGATAAATATCGCATTTTATATGCTTTGGGCTCCGATACAATACAAAAATTCCATGTTTCTGCACACCTTCGACAATTTTCAATTTCAACACCATATATTTTTCTACTATGGCGACTGTCCCGATTTGTGAATGAACCATTTCGAACACGATGTCAAAGTCAGTTGAGATTGATATTGGAATTTCGGCATACTACGACTCCACCTGTCAATATTCCGCTGCGACTTCATATTCCAGATGATGCTATGTTTGAGAACATTCGAAAGTGGATGCTTGGTTTCACATCTTTCATCGTATCCATTTTCCACCTCTCCACAAACCACGGGCACCTATCATCCATATAAAGAACCAGACTTGGGGACAAGTACTTTTCAATTTTCGACGATTCCTGAAATGGTGGTATCCAGACAGAACACCGACTTGCACGTGCAATCGATTTCCAAGCCATATTCAACAAAAGAAAAAGAATACTCCACACATTGTCGCCTGGGCCTCAGAATGCTTTCCAGATATTCCAGAATTTCGTCACCACGCGGGCAGTGAAGTGGCACCTACATGGCGGATATTCCATTATCAAGCTACAGAACAATTCGAGAAATGGTTACGAAAATGGCGTTTACCCGCACACCTTCAACAATATTGGCAATATTTTCTGAATCAACAATGGAAACTATTTCGCGAACAACATGGACCTACACATCGTCGACAAAGTCAACTTCGCCAGTTACTTAGTCTATTTATTGCCACTCCAGCAGATCATTTTCCCAACTCCTTATTACTGATGTGCCCAGTTCAGTACCATATTCTACTTCAAAAAACTTTTGGCGATACAACAGTATTTCGACCGTCACATCTTGGTGCAGAAGAAATTATGACAAATATTCAGGAGAATGTGCCTTCTTGGATTAAAAAGCAGTATCGCTGGGGACTGAACTTCCAATATGCTTTGAGCACAGCCTACCTTTTGCCTAAACCCACACGCCAATTTGAAAAAGCAAGACCCATTGTCGACTACTCGCATTCTTGGTTAATGAAACTAGGTGGGTGTCTTGCTACAGCACTTTTGGAAATCAGTAGACCGGTATTCACCAATCTCATGCAGTTCACAGACGTTGAATCTATACTAACAGCTGCACGACACATTTTTGCAATCCACGACCTGGAGGATACCTTGGATATATTACAACAGGACATTGCTGGTTTCTACAATCAAGTTTCTCATGACCGTATCATCAACAGCGTGGAATTCACAGTCCAACGATTTATTGACCTTCAACAATGCCCACAGGATCAAGTTCTCAACATTACTTCACGCAAGCTAGAAAGGACACAACGATTATTTCGAGGACGTTGGAGAGCTCATAGCAAGCAGCATCATATCATTACACTCAACCACATTGTTGACTTAACGAAGTACCTCCTTCGCCATAGCTTATTTTCACTGGGATGTGTTAGCTACCGACAGATACAAGGCGCATCTATGGGCTCACAGTGGGCCCCAGTTGTATGTTCACTAGTTGCCCTACATCGAGAGCACACCTACAGCATGCTTTTTGGACAAGCCATTTTTTCTGAAAAACTTTTTAGTTCCTTTCGTTATGTTGACAACCGTCTGCTTTTGGGTCCACAACAACTCACTGATCGCCTTCGACAAACTTGCTTTTGGAATTTAGACTTCTACACCTCGCCCATTCTTTTGGAAGAAGTACAGGGTTTTGATGCACTTGGATTCAACATCAATCCACATCAACGTACCATTACATCGGTATTGCCTTGGGACACAGTGATACGCACTTCGCTGGTTTTGGACCTAGAAGCTCCATGTATACAGGTCTCATTGCTCGAACACGTCTAATTTTACAAAATACTTTTCCTCGTGAACTTCAACTTCCTCAAGTTCAAGACCTGCTCGCCCTTCATACCCTTCAGGAACCTAGATACCGCGAATGCATTCCTCAGATCATTTCGATTGCCCGCAGTTTTGGACACAAATGGACCAGACAACAATTGACACCGTTTGACTGAAAAGAAGCCGTCGTAGCTGCATTTTGGTTTTGTGCTTTTCATTCCAATTGCAACTTTGCAACTGTTCAAACGTTTTCTGCAACATCCCACCCAAAACGCCTGGCTCGCAGTGTGATATTTGTTTTCCGTAATTGATTATATTCAGTTCTCCAGCTTAGTTTACGTCCGTTGTTCTACTCTATATGGTTCACGGTACTGCAACACACTGGCTTAAGTGTTATATAACTGTGATTTAATCAATCCATTTACTGTTTTCATCACTGCGTTCTATCTCAACCACCTGACCTACGTGTTCTACGCGTCGGAATCTCAGTTTTTGGCGAATTCTGCCCTTCGTCCATAGACAACTAATAAACGTTCATTTTAAACGGATTTGTGGAAGAACAAGGATACAATCGATTTGTGTCCATTTCATTTCGTGGTATCCATGTTTCAATTGAAGTGCAGTTATCTTCACTTTTTAACACTCCAAAGTTATACTGTCCTTGCTCTATTTGTTCCACGCGTCGGCAACCCAGAAGTGTCACCTTCCTTATGAAGACATATGTATATATGTGTATACCGCTCTCCACACGCAAAGTGTTGCGCAATCTGCAACAAACAATTGATGTTCGTGAGGGACAAGGGAACGATAACTTTGGATTGCATCATATTCAATTATTTCGCTAATACAAACTTTGGATTGCATCATATTCAATCATTTCGCCAATAACAATTAACACCTTTTAATCTAACCATGTCCTTTCCATTTCGACTTTATTTATCGCGATTTCTTTGATCTACGTGGTCTACTTGCTCTACACGCCGCTACCTCAGAGTGCCTTCTTTGGAAAGACCTGTCCATGAAGATGCAGGTGCGTATACACCTAATCCCAAGCATGAATTTCATTTTCGAATGAGTTCAACGTTGCTTATATTGACGTGATCTGCTTGCTTCATTAGGCAGTCTTTCAGAATTTGCCTTCCATGTGAAGGCCTTTGTGTGTGTGTACACTGCTATTCACATGCAGAAAACTACAACTGGACATTTGATGACTATGCACGTTATGTTTTCCGAATTCATGCGCCAAAGACTATGCACGTTATGTTTTCCGAATTCATGCGCCAAAGACTACTTAACAGCAGGGGGCTGCAGGGAATGTCATAGTTCTGCAGCCAACGAAGACGGCTATGACATTCTGTGATATCGATCCGGGACGCTGGATCGACGTACCTGCCTAATCATGTCTTTCCATTTCCGCGATGGGATGTGGCTAACCCAAGAACCACCTTGCCGATTAATGATTTGGACCTGGTTTCACCTGTTTATCAAGGATGATGGACTCAGGAATTCTACCAGGCATGTACAACCACATCGTCATTGCAGTTCACTTCCAAAAATCAACAGTGTGTAAAGTGTAAATGCTCGAGAAGATTCAAGAAGATCTACTCGCGTAGCATAAATTCCGTGCGCAAAACAAAGAGAGAGAACTCTCGAGCGTAGCTTCAAGTATGCCTGCAACTGCAAGGACATGTTATTTCCCCACCCCACCCCCATCCATCTCAGTTACACAGAAGAGAAAAAGCGCGGAGAGATCAACATGAACAAAAATCAGCACGCACACACAATTAAAGGACTGGATAACCCCACATGCCAACTTCTTCCAATAAGTAGCAAAAGAAAGGTGAAGACGGGATGGGACAGGCAGGAAAGAGAAAGGAGATGGGTCGATGTCGCCAAGTGCCACGCCTGCCTGCCACACAGAATGGAGGTCGATGCTTCCAAATGCCACGCCTGCCACACAAACAGCCGCGGCGTCCACGGCGACAACGGACCCGAGCCAGCCCAGTGCCATAAGTGCCACGCCTGCCAAACACAAAGTGAAGGAGGGAGTTGTGTGTGAGGGAGTTGTGTGTGAGAGAGTTGTGTGTGAGTAAGTCGTGTGTGGAAGAGTTGTGTGTGTGAGTAAGTTGTGTGTGTGAGAGAACAGGCGACGGACGGATGGGACGGACGGGACGGGCGACGGCCGGGAGTGCACATTAAAAAACAAGAACCCCACACAAATATGTGGGGAACAGCAACGCAGCAATCACTACACGCAAGGTTTGGCACCCATAGGCGTCAACATGCATAGCAGAATGCAGTTCTACAATGTTCTATCCACGTCTATGGCAGAACCTCCTATTAAACAACAGGATACGTGGTCAATCGCCAAGACTTGAATTCACCTGGGTCGGTCCAAAAACAGGGAATAGTTCAATCCAAACTTGCGAATTGAATGGGACATATTATGATAGTCCACCGGCATTGGCGATAACCCCTTTTCTGACATAGCTGCAGAAGAGCTGTAAGAGATATACAGTGCAATATCATGTGATACATTAATTATCATACAGGTGTATATATATTATATATATATATTATTATACACATATATATTATTATACACATATATATATTATTATATGTATATAGGTATCGTCAAAACTGCACAGCTGCCCCTCAAAAATGGAACGCCTATAATATATGCATATATATATATTATGTATACACATAGACTCGCATAGACAAGCAATCCATTTGTTCACTCCCCAATGTGGAGACATTAATCAATCCTCCCGCCCATCGTCCCCATATTAGAGCACTAGAGATTGTTAGAACCCACGCTATTTCATGATTACATTGCCCGCCGGTTATCACATATAGCAAGCTGGGAAACCCTCTTTCATTGAATGTTTTAGTGGGAAAACGCCCCAAAGCCTTCAACATCACCCTGCCAGAGCATGCGGTTGGACGATGAAAAAACGATCGCACGGAGCAAGTGTGTGCAAGTTGAAGACCAAATCACATGATTACATTGTCGTGCTTATGATGCTTGGAAACCTCGTGATTTCTTGAGCATGTCACTTGGGCCATGAAAGCTTCCCAGGCTGGCTTGGAGGTATCCCCAGTATCCCTGTTATTGGTTATCGTAATCCCAAAATAATGGGGATGTATGACCATTATGAATCATTATGCCGTTATGCCTAATGGAACACACCACTATTCTTCGGAATTGTCTCCAAGAAACTCCTCTTCTCCCCGGCTTCGTTCACCTTGGCTTCTCAATCGAACATCTGTGTGCCACGCGGAACCGGACTGTGGAATTGAATGGCGCACCTCATATTCGACTGTATGAACATATGTGATATCATCAAATATAAGTTTATGCAATATGAAGCCGAATATGCCAACATGATCCAACATGTATGTCTGTCTGGCCGGCTGTCTGTCTGTCCGCCTGACTGCATGGCTGTCCGCCTGACTAGCTGACTGGCCGTCTGCCTGTATGTGTATTCTGATTTTATCTGTGGATGTGTTTGCTTTTGTTGAAGAACTGGTGGGTTGAATGTGAAACGTAAAAATGAACAATCGGATTTTGGGCCTGCCCCATCGTGGTGGGCAGCAGCAGGCCGCAAGAATTTTGCTGCATCGGGGCCTATTGCATTGTGAAAACGGCGGCAGGCCGATAACTACCCCAGAATAAATTATCATGTTGCTCCATGGTCAGTATCTCTGAAATCATTTTCTGCGCCCCCACTATTCATGGCTTACCGGTATCATGTGTTACCGGCATCATGGATTCGCAACCGCAAATTCCAAGTCACTTCACGGCGGAGTTCTAAATGGCAGCTGGCATCATTGGCGTCATCAGCAGCTGCCAGAACTAAAAAGACCCAGGCCCACATGGGACACGCCTGGGCGGGGCGTGGATATGCCCTGAGGGGAAAAAAATGGGGTGAGTCGATCGATAACCCCGAATTCTAATGGGGGAAAGGATGATAAAACACAGGATTTTGGGGTACCCTGCTTCCAGACAAACGCACATGATGCGTTTAACATGCGCAACTCATAACCTTCATTGCCAAGTCAGCACCGTGGGATTCAACGAAGGTATAAGAAAGGTCTTGGGTGGCCCCCATGCCACACAAACACCTTGATTTTTGTTTTAAAGAAAATGTTTGAGACAATTTTGAAAATTGGGACAAAGCAAGTTGTTGTGTAGCTGAAACTATCCCTACAGCTCATACCGGGTCCATGGTGGTACCACAAAAAAAAAAACAACACTACATGGCGTCCGGACACCCGGCCGAAATGAGGTTACAGTGACCAACGTTGTCCTTGTGTGCTTGGAGTCACTGGGCGCAAGGATATGCCATGCCTTCATGCATTTCACAAGTTGCTATATCCTGATGTATCTTTATGCAATGCAGTATAACTTTACATGTTCACATATCTGTGCACATCTTTTATACATATTTGCATCATATATTTATAATTATTTATACTTCTTTGTATGTCTGCCTGCGAAAAATCTTTATATAGCATGGCATGATAGATTCTTTCATATCATGTGAGTGTACGGGGGGTCAACATCCATCACTTGATAAACCAATGCTTGCCATCCGGACCCTCCGTTTAAACTCTAGAAATGATCGAACACTGACCACACTTGCACGTGCCCACTTGTGGCTGGGGTCCCTATCTTGGATCCGCACTATTGGTCCACTCATGAAGGTTCGGTCGTGCTTGATGTGAGCACGGCTGCGGCAGCTGTTGAAAATTACAGGTATAGCGGCAAGGTTCGCAGTCACGTGTATGTGCGAAGAGGCCAAAGCTTTAAGGGTCACAAAGGCGGTCATGAGCAAATTATGTTGCAGGTAGTTCGCTATATCGCTTTTACGTGGTTTTGTAACATGTCAAACAATGGTTATTGATTCGGAGACCCATTGCAATTCGTCTCCACGTCAAAAGGAGGGGGCTGTGCGGCTGTGCACTGTGCGGAAGGAATTTCCCTCAGAACAGCTTGGTTTTTGCACTGTTGCGCGCCTCCTGCTTCTGCAGTTTATGTTCATATCTTGGATCAATAAATCAAAACTGTATTCAATGGTAGGTTTCGCGGCCAGGCTGGGCCGCGCCAACTAGGTGTTTCAAAACTTGACGCAAGATTCAAATTGCACCACTCCTGGGATGGATTGGGTCTCTGGCTGCCCGCGGCCGCATGCGGCCACTTTTGGCAATTTTTGGTTATCGATACGTTATCGATTTGGAGTGATCGCTACGTAATTTTATCTGGTAACATGTGAAAGATTGTCTCTCAAGCACAGCCTCTGCTTTCTAGAGCCTGTGTCGTAACAGGTTTTGGAAGCAAGTTCTGTGGTCAGAAGTGCGTACTCTAGGCCTCTTGGGAGCCCCTGAATTCACAAACGAATACTTAAAAAAATACATACGAGGTCATTACGAGGTTACTATACAATCTCGAATGGCTGCGAACAACAACAACAACAACAACAACAGCAACAGCAACAGCAACAGCAACAGCAACAGCAACTACATACAACTACAGACAACTACAGACAACTACATACAACTACATACAACTACATACAACTACATACAACCACATACAACTACATACAACTACATACAACTACATACAACTACATACAACTACATACAACTACATACAACTACATACAACTACAACAACTACAACAGCAACAACAGCAACAGCAACAACAACAACAACAACTACTACTACTACTACAACTACTACAACTACATACAACTACAACTACAACTTCAACGTTCAACTTATCCATCAAGTCACGTTATCGCTTTAAGTAGTTCACCATATCGCTTTCCATGGTATGCGACACATTTTCAACCATAGGACCTCTCATGCCCCAGCTGGTGGCCTGGCAGACTCGGCAGCACTGGGCTCTCGGCATGGAAACTCCCCAAGTCCTTGGCACATCTTGGCACCTCCGGGAAGATATGGGTATGGATCAATACCTCTTAATACCATTTTTAGGGGAATGAACATCCATAAATCCCAGCTATTTTGATGTTCACCAGGGGTACAAGGTTTTGACACACTGCCATATGGCAGCATGGCAATATGATGCAATATGACAATTCCCCACTGAGCATTCCTGGACGGATGCATCCTTTTTGGCGGAGAAACCATTGGCATGTCTCAGCCCGTGAAACATTGGGACCCTTGTGCCAAACCTCAAGCTAGGTTGACAAGCCAGGGTGGTGGATCCAAAGATGCTGGGGATGCTCGCATGGATATACGCAAAATGAGCTGACAAGGTTCATCAAACAATATCAAAAAAACATGGAAAGGCGTATGATATCTAAATGTGGGATGGCTCTCTACATGTTTTTTTGATGTCCGGTGATCATCACCCTGTGGATCTGTGAAAACACTTCACGAATTCGGCGATCGCTGAAGCCACCGGTGAAGCCACTTTGTAACTTCATCCGGCAGATCGGAGGATTAACAAGGGGACCCTGCAGCCCTGCAGCTCAATCATTGTTATGCTCCTTGCTTTGGGGGGACGTCGGTCCCTATGGTTGGTGATTTGAACGAATCTCACTCCAAAACCAAAATTATTCTGTCACCAGCATTGACACCACCAACTGGTTTCACCCAAGTGTGGTAACATCAACTGAGGGTCATCGTCCAAGCCAGCGACTCATCAACCAGGAGGGCCAGGATCAGAGTTCCTTCGGAGCATCGCAGGTTGATGTGAATGGGTGGAGATGAAATGACCACGTACCCTGGAAAATGCGACGATTCTTTCTGGAAGATCTGGAAGATGTGTTGGCCACAAACAACACATTGCATGGCACAAGACATGCATAGCAGCATAGCATATACACCGACTCGCCGTAGTTTGCCAGCACCACCAACACTACCACCCCAGAACAACCACCAAAAATCTACAGCAACTCACCAGAATCGCAGGGCGAATCGTGGACTAAATGAGGACATGGTGTAACTTATATAACGATAGGACAGAATGGGACAATAGGGGTAGAACTGCTGCGAAATTGAAAAGACGCAATGATCAAAACGGCACAACCAGTGTAACCAGTGGTGGTACTTGCAGAAGAAACACTATGATCCTGCGAGCTGGTTGGTGGTTGAACCAACATTCTCAAGTTGTTCTTTTGCATGAAATTTCTCAGTTCAACACTCTAAGGATACCCATTCAAGGAAAGCCGATTATGACAAACCACCCAGCTAGATACATGCACAAGAATTTCTATGCATCAATCCTATCATATAGTCAACTGTTGAATTGGGTAGTCTTGCCAAGCAGACTTCAAAAAACATGTCAAACCACCATGTCAAATCATATCAAGGTGTTTGGTTGATGTTCAACACCTTTTTTCAACCAATACTTTGAAAACCGAAAACCAATGCCATTGCGTAGTCACCCTCACTACGCAACACCGCTCCCACCTTTCGGATCAACATCTCAGCCTGGCGGCCACCAAAATTCACCAATTTACAAGGTGGTGTCCCCTAGTTATAAATTGGTTAGCCCATTAACTATAGATATAAAGGGATATATCACCTATAAACCATAGTTTTGTTGGACTTATGTTAGCTTATGTTCACCAACTTAGCTATCGAACGGGGGCACCCCCGTAACGATGAAGTTCTGATGGTTCAGAATGGTGAACGAATCATGGCTGTCGGTCGATGCAAAAATGAATCGAATGAATCAATGGATATGAGATGATATGAGTTACTGACAGTGACTGTATATGAGTTGTTAGTGACCGTATATATGAGTTGTTACTCTATTCTTGACTGTCAGTAAGGACCTGGTGGGTGCAGCCGCACAAAGATATGGAACCAATGGAGTTGATACTTATACTATCTTATACAGTGAAAATCACCCCCAATTTCAAAGCTTCAAGTCACCAGCCAGATATGCACATGAAGGCAAAACAAGAAGCCAGTGTTCCGTGGATTTTGTTCACATTTCAGCGAAAAAACCTGTCAATTTCCAGTATCCAGTATCCAGCGGATTTTGACTCGCCACCTGAATAATTATTTGACATAGTTATTTGCAAACTGCGGTGTTCTGCTCATGTTTGGGATGCGGGAAGGCTTGATCTTTGGCCCTATCTCATTCATTCAGCAATGTGCTTGAAACATGTTGAAACCCGTTGAAACCTGTTGAAACCTGTTGAAACATGTTGAAACCAGAAAAATAGACTTGGATGAAGTGATGTTGTGAAGATGTGATGTTGGGATGATGTCGTGCAGCAACTTGCATGCAAGTTTTTTTTACCTCGGAATGCTTCCTCTGATGCCGTCTGATACATGAACAGATTCACCAAAAAACTGCACACCGATAAATACAGAATTGATGATGATAGTTTAATGATAATGAGAGGTAGATAGAATTAGATAGATTATTAATCGACTCCGTACATTTACGTCCTTTACACTAAATGTGATCTATACAAACAGCGCGATGGGGATCTAGATATGATAACATACACTCACCATCACTCACCCAATATGGGTCAGCACCTTGAAAACTCCCCGATGAGCGTAGAAACGACCACAGAAATGTCACATATGTGTGAGCTGTGCAAACCTAGCGATTCCTTTGCCGAATATTAACGTTCATTGTCTAGGAAGATGCCCAAGAAATGCCAAGTATATAGTGGTTGTTCAAAATCAAGAAATGCCAAAACATATATAATATGTAAAAATCAATTCTCTCATCCAATCCTAGTTGGGTTGCCAAACTTGACCTACACACACACACCTCCTGTTCACGTGCCTCGTGGTGCTTCAAAGGCGTCCACTGTAAAACTGCTGGCCGTGCTGTAGAACTCCGCCGTGGTGTGTGCCGTCGACGGCGGGGTTGGGCGACCTTCCTGCGACCACACCTTGCCATCTTGGCAGGGCTCAGCTATGCCACACCTCAGGCCGCAAAAAATGGGGATCTGCTCATAGAGCCATAGAGATTCAACAGCAACCTGGTCCAGCCATGTCCAGGCTATGTCTATCCATTGTTTCATCTGATCTTTGGATTCCTTTGCCAATTGCCAGGGTGCCTCCACCTTTGTAAGGCTATTTGGGGATGAATAGCAACCTAAAGCACCAACAACTGGCTGACCCTGGCCGAAACCAAAACGCATACAGCAACAAGCAGCTACACCGCGGGCAGTGAGTCAAACGGAAGATCCAGAAACCACAGCCTGGCCCGGCCCATACCTGTGATGACAAGATGTGAATACATAACTCACACCTGTCCTAAATGTCGTATCACCTCGATATCATCTGAGTTCATCTAAATTGACCCATGAATATCCATATCTAGATATCTCTCCATGTGGTTCGTTGTTCTTTGTTGTTACGTTCATGTGCATGTTAAACATACGTAACTGTTACGTTGATGATGTTCAGGGGTGGGGTGGGGATGGGATGTTAACGTCATGTTCAGGGGTGGGGTGGGATGTTAACGTTCATGTGCATGTTACGCTGATGATGTTCAGGGGTAGGGTGGGATGGGATGTGAATGTTCATGACATGTGCATGTTACGTTGATGATGTTCAGGGGTGGGGTGGGGTGAGATGGGATGTTAACGTTCATGATCAGGGGTGGGGTGGGATGTTAACGTTCATGTGCATGTTACGTTGATGATGTTCAGGGGTGGGGTGGGATGTTAACGTTCATGTAGATGTTACGTTGATGATGTTCAGGGGTGGGGTGGGATGTTAACGTTCATTTACTGTACATGTCAATGTTAACAATTCACAGAAGTTGGCAGCCATGAACAAAAGGGTTTATGGCTAGAAGTAGATTTGGAAAGGGGGAAAAAGTGCCTGCAAAGCTGGATGCGCAGTTACAAGGGGAATTGGACACAGAGACCCTGAAAACCACCAGGCGCCTCTCAGCGCCATTCCCATATAGTTATATGGATATATTATTATTGTATGTGTATATATATATACACTCATCCATCCAAAGATAGACAGATTAGATTAGTTTATGTAGATGAGGTAAGATAAGATTAGATTAGATTACTTAAGTTAGATAATTAAGTTAGATTAGATAAAATAAGCTTAGATAGATCTAAGATTAGATAAGATTAGGATTAAAGATTAGGTAAGATAAGATTAAGATTAGATTACTTAAGATAGATAATTAAGTTAGATTAGATAAAATAAGCTTAGATAGATCTAAGATTAGATAAGATTAGGATTAAAGATTAGGTAAGATAAGATTAAGATTAGATTACTTAAGATAGATAATTAAGTTAGATTAGATAAAATAAGCTTAGATAGATCTAAGATTAGATAAGATTAGGATTAAAGATTAGGTAAGATAAGATTAAGATTAGATTACTTAAGATAGATAATTAAGTTAGATTAGATAAAATAAGCTTAGATAGATTAAGATTAGATAAGATGAGGATTAAAGATTAGGTAAGATAAGATTAAGATTAGATTACTTAAGATAGATAATTAAGTTAGATTAGATAAAATAAGCTTAGATAGATCTAAGATTAGATAAGATTAGGATTAAAGATTAGGTAAGATAAGATTAAGATTAGATTACTTAAGATAGATAATTAAGTTAGATTAGATAAGATTAGGATTAAAGATTAGGTAAGATAAGATTAAGATTAGATTACTTAAGATAGATAATTAAGTTAGATTAGATAAAATAAGCTTAGATAGATCTAAGATTAGATAAGATTAGGATTAAAGATTAGGTAAGATAAGATTAAGATTAGATTACTTAAGATAGATAATTAAGTTAGATTAGATAAAATAAGCTTAGATAGATCTAAGATTAGATAAGATTAGGATTAAAGATTAGGTAAGGTAAGATTAAGATTAGATTACTTAAGATAGATAATTAAGTTAGATTAGATAAAATAAGCTTAGATAGATCTAAGATTAGATAAGATTAGGATTAAAGATTAGGTAAGATAAGATTAAGATTAGATTACTTAAGATAGATAATTAAGTTAGATTAGATAAAATAAGCTTAGATAGATCTAAGATTAGATAAGATTAGGATTAAAGATTAGGTAAGATAAGATTAAGATTAGATTACTTAAGATAGATAATTAAGTTAGATTAGATAAAATAAGCTTAGATAGATCTAAGATTAGATAAGATTAGGATTAAAGATAAGATAAGATTAAGATTAGATTACTTAAGATAGATAATTAAGTTAGATTAGATAAAATAAGCTTAGATAGATCTAAGATTAGATAAGATTAGGATTAAAGATTAGGTAAGATAAGATTAAGATTAGATTACTTAAGATAGATAATTAAGTTAGATTAGATAAAATAAGCTTAGATAGATTAGATAGATCTAAGATTAGATAAGATTAGGATTAAAGATTAGGTAAGATAAGATTAAGATTAGATTACTTAAGATAGATAATTAAGTTAGATTAGATAAAATAAGCTTAGATAGATCTAAGGTTAGATAAGATTAGGATTAAAGATTAGGTAAGATAAGAAGATTAAGATTAGATTACTTAAGATCGATAATTAAGTTAGATTAGATAAGATTAGGTTTAAAGATTAGGTAAGATAAGATTAAGATTAGATTACTTAAGATAGATAATTAAGTTAGATTAGATAAAATAAGCTTAGGTAGATCTAAGATTAGATAAGATTAGGATTAAAGATTAGGTAAGATAAGATTAAGATTAGATTACTTAAGATAGATAATTAAGTTAGATTAGATAAAATAAGCTTAGATAGATCTAAGATTGATAAGATTAGGATTAAAGATTAGGTAAGAGAAGATTAGATTAGATTACTTAAGATAGATAATTAAGTTAGATTAGATAAAATAAGCTTAGACAGATCTAAGATTAGATCCGAATTAGGTTTTAAAGATTAGTAGGTAAGATTAAAGATTAGATTACTTAAGATAGATAATTAAGTTAGATTAGATAAAATAAGCTTAGATAGATCTAAGGTTAGATAAGATTAGGATTAAAGATTAGGTAAGATAAGATTAAGATTAGATTACTTAAGATAGATAATTAAGTTAGATTAGATAAAATAAGCTTAGATAGATCTAAGGTTAGATAAGATTAGGATTAAAGATTAGGTAAGATAAGATTAAGATTAGATTACTTAAGATACATTAGATAATTAATAGGTCTAAGATTAGATAAGATTAGGATTAAAGATTAGGTAAGATAAGATTAAGATTAGATTACTTAAGATAGATAATTAAGTTAGATTAGATAAAATAAGCTTAGATAGATCTAAGATTAGATAAGATTAGGATTAAAGATCAGGTAAGATAAGATTAAGATTAGATTACTTAAGATAGATAATTAAGTTAGATTAGATAAAATAAGCTTAGATAGATCTAAGATTAGATAAGATTAGGATTAAAGATTAGGTAAGGTAAGATTAAGATTAGATTACTTAAGATAGATAATTAAGTTAGATTAGATAAAATAAGCTTAGATAGATCTAAGATTAGATAAGATTAGGATTAAAGATTTTGGTAAGATAAGATTAAGATTAGATTACTTAAGATAGATAATTAAGTTAGATTAGATAAAATAAGCTTAGATAGATCTAAGACTAGATAAGATGAGGATTAAAGATTAGGTAAGATAAGATTAAGATTAGATTACTTAAGATAGATAATTAAGTTAGATTAGATAAAATAAGCTTAGATAGATCTAAGATTAGATAAGATTAGGATTAAAGATTAGGTAAGATAAGATTAAGATTAGATTACTTAAGATAGAGAATTAAGTTAGATTAGATAAAATAAGCTTAGATAGATCTAAGATTAGATAAGATTAGGATTAAAGATTAGGTAAGATAAGATTAAGATTAGATTACTTAAGATAGATAATTAAGTTAGATTAGATAAAATAAGCTTAGATAGATCTAAGGTTAGATAAGATTAGGATTAAAGATTAGGTAAGATAAGAAGATTAAGATTAGATTACTTAAGATCGATAATTAAGTTAGATTAGATAAGATTAGGTTTAAAGATTAGGTAAGATAAGATTAAGATTAGATTACTTAAGATAGATAATTAAGTTAGATTAGATAAAATAAGCTTAGGTAGATCTAAGATTAGATAAGATTAGGATTAAAGATTAGGTAAGATAAGATTAAGATTAGATTACTTAAGATAGATAATTAAGTTAGATTAGATAAAATAAGCTTAGATAGATCTAAGATTAGATAAGATGAGGATTAAAGATTAGGTAAGATAAGATTAAGATTAGATTACTTAAGATAGATAATTAAGTTAGATTAGATAAAATAAGCTTAGATAGATCTAAGATTAGTAAGATTAGGATTAAAGATTAGGTAAGATAAGATTAAGATTAAATTACTTAAGATAGATAATTAAGTTAGATTAGATAAAATAAGCTTAGATAGATCTAAGATTAGATAAGATTAGGATTAAAGATTAGGTAAGATAATGATTAAGATATATTAAGATTAGATTACTTAAGATAGATAATTAAGTTAGATTAGATAAAATAAGCTTAGGTAGATCTAAGATTAGATAAGATTAGGATTAAAGATTAGGTAAGATAATGATTAGATTGAGATTGAGATTAGACATGCCAAGGCCGCGGCGGAAACGGCGACCTTCTGGGCGCTTTGGCCGAGCTGGGCCGGGGCCAAGCGCCAAAGGCCGGTGGCGGAGCCATGCTGATCCCCGCGCTGTCACATTGTCCCAGGAGGCCGAGCCTCGACAACGGACCCTGCAAAACTGGCTTCACTGGCCGCCAACTATTCTGAAGTGCCTATAGTTAAATATAAAAGACACAACCAACACACACACGCACATATATACTTATATATACATAAATATATAATCATATGAATTATATGTATATATATATGTGCGTGTGTGTGAATTATATTGCATTATTTGAAATATAGTTGTGGATAATTCGTTGATAGATCCCAAACCGAAATTATGGTCTACTTGTTGAATGGTTACCCCAACCAACTGCCATTTATGGTGAGGTCGTCATGCGGTCGCTATAAATATACTATGTTTATCTATTTTTTAAGATGTTTTGCCGATTGAATGATCAATGATATGACGCAAATGCAAAAAGGAAACAATTGAAAGATCTCAAGGGCAACAATGCTCAACACCTTAAGGTCAGGTGAGTGACCCGTTGGCCTCCCTGCGGCTGTAAATCAATATAATTAATATAGTAATACCATCGATAGACTATCATCAAACATGCTGTACTTGATGATCTTGCGCTTTTGCGGTCAGTTTTTGCTTGCTAAGTTGATTAACTTCATATTTGCATACATTGTCATATTAATATATTTACCATTATTCCCCACCCATATCAACAGCCGAGTAGATACTTTTTTTGTCGCTGCCGGTTGCCGGTGCCGGATGCCGGATGCCGGATGCCAGTGCCGGTTGCCGGATGCCGGATGCCATATGCCGGATGCTGGCCGGTGCCGGATGCCGGTGGCCGGATGCCGGTGCCGGATGCCAGATGCCAGTGGCCGGTGGCCGGATGCCGGATGCCGGTGGCCGGATGCCGGATGCCGATGCCGGATGCCGGATGCCGGCTGCCTGCATGTGCCAGAGGCCGGATGCGAATGGCCGGTTGCCGGATGCCGGATGCCGGTACCGGATGCCGCGTGCCGGGTGCCGGTTGCCGGTGCGCGTCGGTGACTGGTGCCGCTTGGCCGGTGCTGGTTAAGTTGCCTGCTATTGAGTAAAGAAATTGCCCTTCATTACGATGTGGCGTGAAGAACTGGTTAAGATAGCTTTAGCAAAATTAGTTTAATGAAAGGAAGAGAAACGTTCCGAAGATTGATGCTTGCAGAGATATGTGAGCAACACATGAACAGAGATGCGCGCAAGACATTCCTACCCTGGTTACGACCAAAGTGGGGCAGAAAACGTGGAGGAAATCAGAAGCACATTCTAATTGAGAATACATCCGCTTCACAGAGCCCAACCTGCACTTTCGAAATGTGTATGAGCATTTTACAAGAGCTACCTGATACGGAATTGTAGAGGTAAAATGCCACGCACGAGAATGAGCCGAAAACGCGGACACCCACTTCGCGCGAGCCTGCGCAATAGAAATGCAGGTCAACATCTCAGAAGAACCACTGTATACGGAAATTGACAAGAAAAATGACGGCGCCCAGCTGGAGCACCCCGATGAAGCACCGGCTTTTACGCCGACCGTAAGAACCCCTCAGTGTGGACACAGTGTTCTGGGGAACCCCAAAAAAAAGCTTTCCGGAAGGGTGTTGTTTAAAAAGGGATGACTTGGAAGAAGCAATCCAAAACATTATTGCCAACGAGTTTTCCTTCATGGATATGCAGAATCCGGGGTATCTTATTAATGTAAACTGAACATTACAGGCGTCTGCGTGTCAAAGTGTCTGCGCGTAAAAACTTTTGGGGGTAAAGCTTCTGTGTGTAGTGAAAAAGCTTCTCTGGGTAAGAGTTTCTGTATTAAAAGCCTTCTATGTGTAAAAGCCCCTCTTTGTAAAAGCTGGACTATGTCAAAGCGTGTGTGTGCAAAGACTTCTCTATATGAAAAAGCTTGTGTATATTAAACGCATCTATTTATGTATAAAAACTCCTTTGTATAAAGACTTCGGCCGGTGGGCCGGTGGGCCGGTAGCCGGTGGCCGAGCCAGGGGCCGATGGATCGGGCCGGTGGCCGGCAAAGCAACAAATGCCGTTCGCATACCGTCCGGGCGAGGCCCGTATAGCCGTGCCTATGGCGAGTCCAAAGGGGATCACTTTTAGAGGTCTCAAGAGTTGCGTAGCCTCGTTTCGCGTGGCAGATGTAGCACTGTGTGACATTCCAACATGCTTCATGACGTGTATTAAGTCTTTTTATGTAGCCGGCGCAATACTTCCGCAGCCGTTCGCAACGGTTCGTAAACCGTCCGCGCGAGGCTCGTATAGCAGTGCTCATAGCGCGTGCAACAGAAGGGTCACTTGGAGGTTTTAATCGTTGTGTACCTTCGTTTCACGTGGCAAGCGTGGCGGTGACAGGCCAAGGTGTTTCATAACCTGTCAAAAGTCGTTTTGTGCTGGGTATTGCTGGGTGCCAGTTGCCGGTTACCAATCCCTGTGAATCAAATGCTGGGTCTATTTCCTGACATTTGTGGTAAACCTTGTTTTTTGACGTCCGTATGCATTATTTGACGTCCGTAGCCAAAATTTGGCAACGTTTGCGGGAACCATAATTTTCAGCATAATTTTACCGTAAAATGCGGTGAGCACGAGCGAAAAGTAACAGAGGCTGATATAAGATTAGGGGTCAATCCTGAAGAGAGCACGGTTCATCACGTTTAGTCACGGTATTTTCGACAAATGTCAAAAGTTTAATTGGCAAAAAGATAATCCCTTCTTCCTATTACTAAACCCCCTCCTAATACTAAAAACTAGTGTCCATCTCCAATTTGCGAAAAATTCAGATTGGCCAATTTGATTTTTAATTGATCCCCTTTAGAAAACAATTTAAAAATCAACGTGCCATTTGTGGGTTTCCCCCTTAATACTAAAAACTAGTCAACCCCGGGGTGTTTAGTATTAGGGGGAAGCTTCGAAATCCCATTTTTGGCAATATTTTAATTGCGTTATATAAAGAAATTTAATTGATTTTGAGATCGGAAAAAATAGTTTTTATTATTAAGGGTTTTGGTTTAGTATTAGGGGGAAGCTTCGAAATCCCATTTTTGGCAATATTTTAATTGCGTTATATAAAAAAATTTAATTGATTTTGAGATCGGAAAAAATAGTTTTTATTATTAAGGGTTTTAATTTAGTATTAAGGGGAAGCTTCGCACTCCCATTTTTGGCAATATTTTAATTGCGTTATATAAAGAAACCCTGCGAACCAAAGACCTCGTTAAACTTGATCGTTTCAATGAACATGTTTTACTTGTAAAAGAACGTACTTTACTTGAGCTAATTTTTACCAAAGCTCCGTTGATGGAGTGGAAAAATGCGCTTTTATCGACAAATCACTGCAAATCATTCTCCCAACTGGTTGAGTTCCAGGGCTCTTGGTATCAATTTATATCAATTTCATTGTTTGCAATCGCCCTCTACAGCTGCCCACAGTCCGTGAACGATCCGTGAACCACCCGTGAACCACCCAGGAACCACCCAGGAACCACCCGTGAACCACCCGTGAACCACCAGTGAGACCAGTGTGTTAGAGACACAAAAAACTGGGTTAGAGACCCGAAAAACTGATTGTGTACCGTGAGCGACCCGTGAAACACCCGTGAAACACCCGTGAAGCACCCGTGAAACACCCGTGAAGCACCCGTGAAGCATCCGTGAAGCACCCGTGAATGATCCGGGGACGCCCAATGAACATGCATTAACGGGCAAATGGTTTCCATCTTTTTGCAGGTTCCCAATATCAAATGCAGTTTGTTATAGATGTCACAGCATTATATGCATGTCTCTATGAACCAAGTCTCTCTCAAGATAGATTCAAAACAGTGATGTTGCTGAAGTGTTGACAGCAAGTGGTTAGAAGGATTAAGGAAATGTGATCGGAGAGCGCATTTAAAAATGATCAAGTTAAACTTGTTCTTAACCAATGTGGACAGGTTAAACTGGTCTTTCGGGTTTGTAGGGAAATTTAATTGATTTTGAGATCGGAAAAAATAGTTTTTATTATTAAGGGTTTTAATTTAGTATTAGGGGGAAGCTTCGCACTCCCATTTTTGGCAATATTTTAATTGCGTTATATAAAGAAATTTAATTGATTTTAATCCCTTCCTCCATTATTATGCATGAATAACATGACTTCGATTTGGTTCCCTAATAATATGCAGTGTTTATTATTAGGGGGACGTTTAGTATTAGGTGGAAGGGATTAATTCGTCACGATTTGTCACGATTTTAAACTACATATAGCCATGATCAACTCGCATGCGCATCTTTGAAACAAAGGATGTCTGCGTTTTTCATCGGTTTCCGACAAAATCCGGTAGATTTCCGACAAATATCACCAAAATCAAGCGTTAACGTAGGTGTAGCCCTATTTTGACTACATCGCTATTTTTGATCTATATGCCGACATCGATTCTCAGGGAATTGCTGGTGCCAAATGTCCGGTGCCGGTGTCGGTTGCCGATGCCGGATGCCGGGTGCCATATGCCGGATGCCGGTGGCCGGTGCTGGATGCCGATGCTATAGCTGCCGGGTGCCGGGTGCCGGGTGCCGGTGTGCCGGTGGCAGCATGGATGCCGGTGCCGGATGCCGATACCGGATGCCGGTGCCGGGTACCGGATGCCCGATGCCGGATGCCGGTGCCGGTGGTGCCGGATGCCGGTGGGCCGGTGCCGGTTGCCGGTTGCCGGTGCCGGATGCCGGTGCCGGATGCCGGATGCCGGATGCCGGTGCCGGATACCGGTGGCCGGTGGCCGGAAAACAAAAAATGTATATTATGCAACAGCCAGTCCCATGCTTTTCGTTCGGGCACCTGAGCCTCACCTGTTGCCACCTCCCCCAAAAAAGATGCCTCAAGGATTCAGACCCAGGCCATGCAAAAAACTCAGGGTCCGGGCTGATCCACTTGTTCATCTGGTCGATCATCTGGTTCCTCTTTCACCTCTTTCAGTAGCAGCTCCAAAGGTGCCGCAGCCAGCTCCTGCGGTACCCAACACTTGAGTCGGCATGCGTGAAGACCCCCAGTCCGTCATTCCATCCACCTACTGCGGCCCGTCCGTAAAGTCACCACGAGCCTTTCTGCCCACCTTGGTGTTTACATAAGCTGCGGAAAATATGTGGTACAAGATGGTACAAGTACAGTACATAATGCAATTGACGGGGTGTTCCTACCTCGTTCTCCAGTCCCGTAGCACTTTTTGGGGCCTGACCTTGTTTTCCAATGCCGCATTTGATTTTAATAGCTAAATGCTTTCCGTGTGATGCCTACCTCGTTCTCGGGGTGTTCCTACCTCATTTTGCAGCCTAATTATTTTGTTTTGGACCGAGGTACGCCCCAGTACTCTCCACCTACGAACCATTGGTCCAAATTGGTCCTCTAGATGTTTGTAGTTGTTGGAGTCACCTTCGTCAACGTCACTGGTGTCTGAGGCAGTAGCGGTGCATGCTACCAAGGGCTGCAGCTTCGGTAAAGCTACTATGGGTTCCTCCTGCAGTCGTGCAGACCAAGGACAAGTCGGGGGGGATTGCGGGGAGCCTTGGTTTTAACATTAAACATTCGGCTTTGGTGCGCTGAAAAACTGCATCCAACTACTTGAGTATAATTCTGGGAGAGGTTCCATGCAACCAGGTTTGAGTAGGGGTTAAAGTGACAACAGGTTTGCTTGGACGTATTCTCGGTTGCTAGGGCCTAGGGTGCACAATGTTGACCCATGTGCAAAATCCCGTAAGGAATGGCACAACTCCATGACGCTAAGGACTGTTGACCCTTCCAGCTAAGTTCAACAAGTCAACAGTTCAACGGTTCAACCCTGCAGAAACTGCGAGGCCACCTGGATACCTTGATAGCTTCGAAATGGTGATGCGGCTCCTGTGTGCCGCCTTGACCTTCCCGTGGAGGGGGCCTCTGCTTGGCTCGGAGGACGAATGTGGTAAAGCCAATAATATGCCATCCCAAAAATCACCACAAATGGATGGTATAGACCATCCCAAATGGTGGCTTTAGGTTTCTAAATTGAATTGGTTTTCCTTCATTCAGATACTTCCGCAACCACTCCATCCAACCCCAGATCCCGAAAGATGTCGAATTGCAGCCAATGGACCATTTGAATTTCAAATCAGATGAGGGTTATCCCCTGAAGAATTTCATGGTGAGTGAGTCTATCCTTTTCCATACCCATGACGGATCCATGGTGCTGCTATAATATGCTATATATGGTAACATAGATCCCATCAATATACCCCCAGATTGTTCGCATATATACCAGCACCATGGATCCTATGGGACCCCCTAGAGGCTCCCCGGCAGATCCGGACGACGTCTGGACCGCGCCAGTCTCGCAGGATTGCCTACACGTCCGTCGATCGACGTGACCACGAATCATTTTCCAAACGTTGCCATATGTGGTAAACCCAATGCCTATAGTTTGGGGAATTGGAGGTGGTTTATGATATTGGGTTTTTGTATAATTTTATAAAATCCACAAATTGGAGATCATCAGGGAATGAATCCATTGGTTTCATGATCCACGGGCTTGCCCAGTCTCATTGTTTCCGTGGGGCCGTGCCATTGGGGCTCAACCTGGTGCTCATTATTACCACCTAGGTACTGAGGAATATTATAATATATATATATATATTATATATATAGGGAAAACTATGGATACTATACATGTGTCCCAAAAAAGTAGAACAGTAGTTGATCACTGTTTTAGTTGGATTGTGTTGTTCTATGCTTTTCTACCATCTGGTTACTTAACATAGCCATGGAAAATCACCATTTTTAATAAGTAAACCATCTATAAATGGGTCATTTTCCATGGCTATGTTAAATAACCAGATGGTATCTTTTTGGAAGTTGCTAAATACACAACACACACACAGTTGCGAAGAAAATGTCAGCCAGGTCTCATCCGCCCAGAATGCCGTGATGAATTTTCCAACCAGTTGCAGACTCTAATGGGAAAACATATCAACAATGATATTGGATGAACATCGATTATGACATTATGATCAACTTCGATTGTTTGTTTGTTTGGTTTTGTTTGGTTTTGTTTGGTTTTGTTTGGTTTTGTTTGGTTTTGTCTGGTTTTGTTTGGTTTTGCTTGGTTTTGTTTGGTTTTGTTTGGTTTTGTTTGGTTTTGTTTTGTTTGGTTTGTTTGTTTGTTTGTTATTTGTTGGTTGGTTGGTTGGTTGGTTGGTTGGTTTACAGCTTCAATATGCAGGGCGGATTTGAACGTGTGTGCATATTTATCAGCATAATCCTCCCTTAGTGCTACTTAGGGACCTACAATGAAGGTTCAGCGCCGTGTCTAGAATGAAGTTTGTTTCACAAAACCGTTGGCACATGTTGGCCCCTATAAAATGAAGCGATTTTCTTTGCAAGAGTTTATGCTTGCAAAATGAAGAGTTTGCAGGTAGGCAGTGTGGGTCCTGTATAATGAGCATCTAACCCCTGCAAAATGGAGGGAACAGTGCACCCCAACCATTTTGCTATATAATGGCTGTCTGGAAACACATTTTCATATTTGTAAAGGTTCCTCATTCTATAGGCCTTCACCGGCCGGGGACTCTGTATGTATATACATATACATATGCATATGCATATACATATACATACACATATACATACACACTATTTGTGATTATGTGCGCGACCATTCTTATGTGTGCATATCATTGCATATCCAGCATAGGTTGCGTGCTCATGTGCTCAAATGAGTTTATCGCCCCCCTTAGGACCACTGACTTGATCTGTTGTAGAATACTCTCCCAGAAGCCTCTAGTGTGGTATTGGATCTACTCACCCTTATTGGGGGTTCATTAATGAAATTAATCTTAGGGCGTGGGATCCCAAATGATCATCAACCACACAATGGATCAAACTGTGGCTTCCTTCTTCCACAACTTCCACGTTGATCATGTTTTTTTTCAAGTGGCTGATGGCCAATTGCGCCGCAACCATGTGCCGTCGCTTTTCCAGCGGGTTCAAGGGCCCGCCTGGCAAATGGCAGCGTGCCAAGGGTGATTCATGTCTGCATCACCCGTGGCCATCCAGGCCCATCTGGAACAAATCAAGGCCTTGAAGCCAAGGAGTTTTTTTCGGGAATGGAACAGAAGGCTTGAAGGCCCTTTCATCCACATACCCATCCTATCAGGTATTACATGGTATTACTGTACTTGGATGTACCCTCTGGTAAACTAACATAACTATGGAAAATCACCATTTTTCATGGGAAAACTCACTATTTCTATGGCCATTTTCAATAGCAAACTGTTCGTTATTACCGGAGGGTACAACTGGGGCGGTTTCCAAAAATCGCCAATCCCCAACCTGGAGCTTGGATCGGTGGCACAGGTATCAACACCTGAGCCATGGAAGCTATTGAAATCATTCAACAAGGGCACTATGGCCACTATGGGTCGCAGAAAATGATTTGACCATGGAAGTTCGGGCTTGTGAGGTTTATATATGCGTTTGAGATGTTGCATTCAGCCAGATGACCTTCTTCGGAGAGTCTTCATAGCCACCAGCCTTTCTGGTGGGGACTTTCCTGGCTTTGGCAGCTATGGGGCTGGATACCTCGTTTTCTGGGATCCAGATTTGAAATCAGCTTTGAATCAATGAAGACACCCCGAATTGACAGAACTTTTTTGCTTCCATCTGCAGTCAGTCCTCCTTGCTATTAGTCCTGGTTCAAAGTTGTGACAAAAACCCTGGTTTCCGAAAATCTTCCGGCAACGTAGCATGACGTCATGGCTCGGCATGATCTGAGAATGGACGCTAATATGGTCAAAATATATCAAAATATGGTCAATATTGTGCCAAAATCATCAAAATTGTTCGAGACTCACTCATACGACTCATATGGAAATAGAATGACATCGAAATCTATTTCAATGCACACCATTCCATCCAGAGATTTACAACCGTTTTTTCACCATATTTTTCAATGTGTTGCTCATCCCTCCACCGAGCCTAAAGTCGCTTCCTCTCCAATTCTGACCTGGTCACACTTCGGTGAACGTGGCAAATGTGGCAATGTCAAATTGAAAAAATGTTGAACATGTTGAAAAATGTTTAAAAAAAATGCATGTTTACAAGTTTAATTACACAGCATCGCAAGTTCTTCAACATACGCATGCCAGGACATGCCAAGACGGATCTTGGAGACGCAATATACCCTGCAAAATAACTCGTACGTGAGTAGTACAATGCACAACCTTTTACGAAACCAAAAAACCTTCAGCTACCCTAAGCTACCGGGCAGGCCATTTTTTTGCGTTCGCAGCAAATCCCGTACTTATGAATTATCATGAATTATCCATTTAGAAGATGTATGACATGAACCATACTAAATATCTTGTGCGTTTTCAGTTATACCTGGTATATCCAAAAACAATATTATGATAACATATCATATTTATACATAAATAGCATAATATACATGTAAAGGCGTAAATATTTACATCATTATATCACACTAGCAATCCAGATCGCAATAAAGTACGTCAAATCCCGGGACAAAACAATACAACCCTCCCATAATAAAGAACCCCTCTGTCAACCAGTCACTGTCACTACAAGGTGGTTCGCGCCAGTTCTCAGTTGGTTTATATATCCCTAAGATTGTTACCGGGTATAGTTCACGGGAGTTATAAATCGAGAAACATAGTGAATATATATATATATATCTACAACTATTACTGTAATCAAACTACCATGACACCTGGTATAGTTCATATACAACTAAATTACATGGAGCCTCAAGTCAACAGTTCGACCCTGCCAATTTTCGGGTAGAAGAGTTTAATTCCACTGAACATTGCTGCTATTTTCAGGGTGTTAATTTACCAGAGGGTAACCGGGTAACCGGTAACCATTATCAACCATCATCAAGCATCATTTTCCATGATTAACCGTTATTATCCACTATTGTCATTGATTTTCCATGATGATCCATTGGTTTATCCATTATTCACCATCATGTCGTTCACCATTATTTCCCATGATTACCCTCTGGTAAACTAACATAACTATGGACAATCACCATTTTTAATGGGAAAATCCACTATAAATGGTCATTTTCAATAGCTATGTAACAAATTACCAGAGGGTAACCATCATTAACCATCCTTAACCAGTCGCTCATGGTTTCCCAGGTCTCACCTTCGGCTCGGGCTCGAGCACGCTGCCGTCGCTGCAGCAGGCAAGCGGCTGAGCGGCGCTGCAGCAGCGCCAGCTGCTGCCCGAGCTCGCGCAGTAGAGCCTGGAGGAAGCTATGGCTGTGGAAAAAATATGGGAAACAACATGCGAAAAATATGGGAATATGGGAAAAAAAACAGTATGTCTATCAGACTATCATGGAATATGTTGGACATAAATTTTAAAAATATCCCAATTGGATCCCAATTGGACATACCCCGGAAACATGGGTTAAATATGAATAGTATTTTATGCTTATTTTGGGGGTTCTATCAATTCCCATCGACAGTTCATTGGATTTGCTCCTTAGGGTCCTGAAACGCTCCAGACACTTGGGTTGGCCAAGCCAAGCCATTGAGTTTACATTTACATATGCAGGCAACCTATGAAGACTTCAAAGTCGCTAAACCATCCAATTTAGAGGTCATCTAACATACGGTTCAGCAATGTTTAACAACTAAACCCCAAACCAGTTGAACAAGAATGCATTTTAGGTGTCGTCTAACCATCCCGGTTCTACAGTTTATATAGTTAATAACACCTAATAAGATCTTGTAACCATTAACCATTGCTTAATCCAGTTCTATAGAATGGAAAAAACACGGGAAAATCGTTTTTGTCATTGTTTGCTCCTAAATAAAGTATATAGTATATATGTCTATGCAATTTGTTCTCTGAAAAAACATTAACCAATGAAACAAGTTCAATGAGTTTAAACAAAGATTTGGATAGATTGTGCTTCTATATAGTTACATATATATAGTTACATATAGTTGTGTATGTATATATATATATTTGTTAATCTATTCATTTATATACACACATACGCATCTATTTATTTATTCTGTATATATATATATAATAATATATATATATATATTTATATATTATATACAATATGCACGCTAAGAAACATCAAACGGAACCCAGGGTTTCGCTGGCTGCTCAAGTAGGCTGATCAGCACGCGCTGGGCGTTTTGCAGCGTCAGCTCATACCTCATGCTGCGAGGTAAGCTGGGTCACGGTTGAGATTGGAGCTATCTGTCTGCCTCTCTGTAAAAAAAACACATTGCATATTTATATATATATATATTATATATGCGGGTACCCCCAAATCATTCAAAATTAGACCATGTTAGTATTGACCTCTATTTTTTTTAGGGATCTAAGAAACCCTCATGTGTTCGCCCACGGAATTGGCCCTGCGATGTCCCCAGCCATGTCTGCCAGGTGGCTGCTTCAACGGGGGCCCAGGCATGGCCCCCGCCCAACCGGAAGATTTTTCGAATCTCGCTGAGCCAAAATTCCCCCCAGAGACGATCTTGGGAACTTGTGATCTGAACACCACAAATCATACCCTCTGGTTATGACTAACAGTTTGCCATGGAAAGATCCACCATAAGTTCGGTAAACCATCTATAAATGGGCCATTTTCCACGGCTGGCTGGTGGTCGCCAAAATGATACCATCTGGTTATGACTAACAGTTTGCCATGGAAAGATCCACCATTTTTAAGTTCGGTAAACCATCTATTTCGATTAGGGCCATCTATACCATGGCGAACTCTTCAATAACCAGAGGGTAAAAAAAAGGTTGGCATAAAAAGAGATCAACCAAAGGATATTAAGATCAACGACGGAACATTCACCAACTATCGGAGATATTGGCCAAAGACAAAGAAATCTGGGGAATGTAGCCAGTAAACGACTAAAAATTGGATATCACCCGAAAAACATGCGAGATTGACTTAAGCAACACAATCATAAAGTGGTATGAAATCGACCATTTTCTGGCGATACAAATGAGATAGTTCATGGGATAATTGTTCTTATAGAAGATAATTGGTGGTATCTCATGATCCATACCCATCCACAAACCCTTGTCACTGGTTGGTCCGGAAGATTCTGAGAATCCATTGGGACCATCATCCCGGATGTTGCACAGAAAATGTTGAAAACCTTCAATGATAAGTTTGATTCTGGATCTCTTCATTTTCGGGGCCCATAGGGGCGAATAAAAAAGGCAACGCCAGAAAACATCCAAGCCGGCGTAAGAAGAGATACAAGACATCACAGTGATCCAGCTGCATTGAGCTGTTTCAGTTCTACTACATACATACATACATATATGTGTGTGTGTATGTGTGTGTGTGATTATATGTATATATATATATATCCATGTTCAATGTTTTGTGCGCCACGGTCAAAAACATGATATTTTTTTTAATGGTCATCTCACCAAAATGAGATTCCAATAGTAAGAGGTACATCAAAACCGTGGCCTCCTGGCAGCAGCAAAAGGCCCAATCTTTCAATAGTAATAGGGCTGCAGGATTACCCATCTTCCAACATCTTTCCAGCTACCCTGGGTCAATCTGGGTCAGCACACTGCTGCCACCATGCTGACCCATGGATGCCGCGCCCTTGCAGCTTCCTAGCGGCTTCAGGGTCTTCAAAATGAAAAACAAATCAATTGAAAAATGCGGATTTCCCAAAAGGCATTGGACATTGAGGGACACAAAGGGCAAAAGTTGTAAAGTAGCAAAATTGAAGAATTAACAGCCCAGATTGGAGAAAGAATTGGGGAAACTGAGGATATAATTCATTCGCGGGTGCTGGGTATGTGACCGGCAAAGGTGGCTATGCAAACAAAGACGTCTTGAAAGGTTTTTGGCACAAGAGCAGGATGTCTCATAACTCAAAACTTCTCACAACTTGAATAAGACCTTCCACCTAACTGGTCAGCTGGGAGACACTCCTAAAAATGACGAAAGTTGCGGGTCCGTTGTCACCTGAGTTCTGAACCACAATCCTAATATTGTACACAAAACGATTGTGAATAATCACAAATATGCATGCTTGAAAAAGTTTGAAAACCAAAAATGAATCCACCAACCCCATCTTTCCCTCATTTTCTGGGTTATGTTACTACACAGCATTCCCATTTTCCATGGCTAGCCCCAGGCCAAGTTGGCGTTGGCTGCGCTGGCCTTGCCAGCGCAGCAACACTCACTTCGGCACACCTCGGGTGAGTTCAATGGCCTGGTCACCAATTTTGGGAGAACCCCAGCCCCAATGATATGATCCCATTTGGTTATGAGTAAATTCCAAAATATTACCAAAAATATTGGGGCTGGGGTAAATCCCAAATTCTATTCCCAATGATATGATCCCAATGATCCCATTTGGTTATGACTAACAGTTCGCCATGGTTTGTCGATGGCCCTAGTCGAAATAGATGGCTTACCGAACTTATATTCCAAATATTCCAACGTCATCATCTCGTTTTTTTTTTCACGGACAAGACTGAGTCTGCGCTTCCGAAAAAGGCCTCCCGTTTGGGATGCTTTGGAAATTCATGCAGATCTACCATACAAAGGTCGACACGGCATCTTGCCGTATGCGCATCAGCGCGCGTCTTTGAACAAGCGCAGCCCAAAAAAGGGGGTCACTTGCTGGACTGGTGCAGCATACGACCCATCTCTAAAGTGCAGACCGAAGATGACCAAGGTAGAGCTGGTCCACTTTTGGAGGCCTAACCTCCCAATCTGGAACTCAGATAAGGATAGACCCATCGTATCTATTCATATCCTCACTTTGCGGGAGTAGGCTTTGGATCTTACACATGCAGAGGCATCCCAAATAATATCCTCGGATATCTCTATACATATCTATCAAATGTAGTATGTGTGGGTGAAGAATTCTGACAACTCTAATTTGTATCCCATTTCCTCACGTCAGATCTGCCATGATCTGCCTCTACGACAACTCTCTTGGGCTGCTTTCGCCCGTCTCTTCCTGCCCGGCACTGGATGCCCCGCCGCCACTGTCGGCAGTGCCGGCAGCGCTGGCAGCGCTGCTAGCGCCGCCAGTGGCTTCTGCAGTTTCCTTCTCTACGTCCTGGGCCAACGATAGAGACCACCAGGCAACTTTGCTAGTGCGAAAATGGTGGAGTTGACTAAGTTCAGACTACAAAAATGGGTCCGGAATTGTTTTGGGAATTATGTTTTTCTGTCTTTTTTTGGATATGCTCTTCTGCCCGTTTTCCTTGAAATTGCAGCATGTTGGAGCTGGAAGCTGCCATTTCAACATTTTGGCGTTCGAACCTCTCATTTTCCATGGTATTTGCAACATCTTGGTGCTCAAACTTTTCATGTTGGATGGTATTTTGCGACTAGGGGCAATTTAGGGTTTTTTTAGGTTTGTTTAGGGTCTATGTAGGGTTGGTTTTTAGTTGTTTAAGTTTTTTTTAAGGGTTTGTTTTAGGGTTGGTTTGAGGATTATTTAGGATTGGTTTGGGATCTATGTAGGGTTGGTTTACGGTTTCTTTAGGCGTGGTTTAAGATTTATGTGGAATCTATTTGAGGTTGGTTGTGGTGGGTTGCAGTTAGTTGGAGTTGGTTCAGGGTTATTTAGGCATGGTTTAAGATCTATGTGGGGTGGGTTTAATTTAAGATCTATTTGGGGCTGGTTTAGGGTTTATATATTTAGAGTAAGTTTAAGTTTTTTCGTTAAAGGGTTTACTTAGAGTTGCTTTAGTTTTTTTGGATGTTGGTTTGGGTTTTATTTAGGGTTGGTTTAGGGTGTATCTATATTGTGCATCTTGGGAGTTATTTTATTTAGGCTTGAGAACCCCCCCCAAAAAAAAAAAAGCAGAAAGAAGCAGAGAAGCAGAAAAGCAAAAAGCAGAGAAGCAGGGAAAAGCAGAAAAGCAAATATTAAGCAGAAAGGCAAAGAAGCAGAGAAGCAGGGAAAAGCAGAAAAGCAAATAATTAAGCAGAAAATCCCTACCCCTATAGAGGGGGAGGGCGGGGGGGGACAAAACCAACCTGTCGAATTCCACTTTTTTTTGCTTGGAAACTCTGGGATAGTGATCCAACCCCTCGAATGGAATTGTAGAGTAACATTTCTTAACAAGCCTGGGGCACTGGTTAGAAAATACTTGCGCTTAGCTCCGGAGGAGCTAAGCGCAAGTATGATCACGGCAGCGCAATTTTTTGGAGGGATGCCATCCCTACACATGTGCTGCTTCAGTCTGACAGGTGCTTAGCTCCGAAGCGCAAGTATTTAATTTTCACCTGCTTGCCAATGACATGGAATGATGAGGAATATTGATCATTGAGAAAACATGATTGCAAAAATGAAATTTTAAAATGAAATTTCAGTACGACTCCCCCCTCAAATTCCATTTTTAAGAGGGTAGGGATAGCAGAAAGAGAAACATGCATCCAAAAAGAAAAGCTCAAAACGAGGAGGAAAAAAAACACCATTCCCCAAAAAAATATAGCCCTCCGTAAAATTGTCAAACCCTGGTCTTTGGGTTAGTGTTTTTGGGGGCATCTGGCGTTGAATCCTCATGAAAACTCTCGTTTTGAAGAATGCAATTCATGGCAGGCTTGCTGTAGAGTTTCCCGGAGACCAATTCCGGGAAGCTTGGAGCATCTTGGAGTTGTCTAGCAAAAATGGATAAGGATCTGACTTGTAGGGCTGCAACTAATATTGCATGATTCCAAGTTGGTCTGGCATGGGCATCAGCAAACCTGTTGGTTTTCCTATACTTATCGCCACGTAGTGAGAAGCGACCTATAGCGACCTTCGCGGCCTCTTCAGCCAAGATGCCACCGAGCGCATGGGCACGATGCTGGAGCCCTTCACTTTCATTTGATGCCTGGCCCACTGGCTCCAAAAGAAAAAGAGGTCACCACGTGTCACTGAAAAGCTGCCACAACAGTTCCCCAAGCAGCCTGAAATCCATTGAAATCCTGCATCCAAGCCCTGACCCCGGCACATCCCGGCACCTGGTGCTGTCCAGGAACCTTTCCAAGAAGCTTACCTTGCGATCTTTATCCTCAGGTCTCAGGTCATCTCGACCCATTCTCCCCGTGGGCTCTGCCAGAACGTGGATTTTGTTTTAAACAAACTGCAGTAAACATGGAACATCTTTCAAACCCGGGTTGTCCAGGTTGCAAACCTAGGGTCTTTTGATGAGAAAGTGCCCACCGTATTATATCCCAATCTGTGCACAATAGTTGGTACCATTCTCAAATGTTGAATTTTTGGACTATGGTGGACCTGGAGTCAACGAAAGACCGCGCACTTTCCAGAAAGAACGTCAGTTCGGGGATGTTCCGTGCGCATTTGGCGACCCAAAATCATCGAGCATGATCCCATCGGAAGAAAACAAAACACATTCGCGAAATGGTAGTGTTTCTGTGGTTTCCTCTTTTCACCTCCTCTCCCCCTTGCGTTCTGCACATGATAGAACTTCTTAAACATCCTTTGGCAGCATATACTTCTTGAAATGGACGCTGGGGGAATGAAGCTTTGACGAATTGTTGCAATAGTGCCAACTGTGTCTCCCGTTCCAAAAATACAAAAAAAATACAATCCAGCAGCAATCCTCCCAGCTAGGTCAGTGGATCGTGACAAGTTGAGACCAGAAAGCTATGCCAAGTTGCCATGAAGTGCACAATATCTTCCTCAGTCTGCGAGCCCCCTATGACCATCGGATGGTAAGGGTCAAATCCCTGGCACCTGGATTATGGGATGGTAATTCACCCCTTTTTTCAAGCGGCTGCGCCGCTGCGCTTTGTTCGTGATCCGCCAAATCATGCCATATCTTTGAGACTTCAAGGGGCTGAAAGCGGTGCTACCGTGCAGCTCAGCTTTTCCCAACGACATCGCCAGGCGTCAATGTGAAGGTCATCTATCAGGGCCGCTGCAGCCACAAACTCTTGCAGGGACACCTGACGTCGCGCACAGATGGCCATGATATGGCCATGGGCCAAGCCCTACCTGATGCCTGTGCTTGGGGGCTGTTGATTTGATCCCAGGATCATGGAAAAAGTGGATCAAATTGCCAGGAAACCACAGGAATCGAAGGCCCATGGATGGTCCATGGTTTCCTCTAGATGTTTCCATGGTTTTTCCAGCTCTAACGAAGGGATCCCGGCGACAGTCCCGATGAACTTGCCGCCTTGCCGGAGCGATCCGAGTCAAAGCCTGCAGTGTTTTTTCAAACGCCACAGGCGTCTCAAGTCATTCCGTGTTGAAAGGTGCAAGTGACTAATATGGGTGTGTAAAACAAAAATACACCAACCCGGTTTTTGATGGTAACCATAAAAACCTACAGTATAAAAATGGTGATGACTGGGGCATTGTTTTTTTTTGGTTTTAACCACATTATACATTACTGACCCACCCAATTCGACTCTATTCGCAATGTAGCACCAGGATGTACCAGGCATGGTGTTCAAGGAGGCCACCACTCCATCCCACCCGTGCTTCCCAGTCGCTGGAGGGAAAAAAACGCAAGAAAAAGGCAACCCAGCAACTTGCCGGCAACCCGTATAAACCCGGTATGTGCCATGGACTGTGCCATGGTCAAAAGGTGTTTTTTTATAGTTTTTATGTGGCACATCCATCCCACAATGCGAATCCTGAAAGCTCCCTCCTAACCACTGGATAGTTCAAACTCCCACATATACCCTCCGGTGTCATCAAACGTGGCGTGTTGGAAAATCTGCCATTTACAGTACTTGTCCATGAAATTATTCCGTTTAGGTCGGGAATTTCTCAGCCAACCACGTTTGATGACACCGGAGATTATATCCATGAATATGGAGGTTTCCTAAAATAGGGGTACCTCCAAATCATCCATTTATAGACTTATAGAAGGATTTTCCATGAAATAAACCATCCAGCTATTGGGGTACCTCCATTTATGGAAGCCCCCATATTCCGTTGATATACCATCAAACCAGAGGGTAACCCCCACGCCTGTGAGGGTCGCTTTCCAGAGGAGATCTAAGTCTTCGTTATCAACGATGCCAGCCTTCATCTGGGTCTGGTAGAGGTCCTGGCGCGGGAGTCAAATTCTGATGGAAGACCTGAAGAACATATGTGAAAATGGGGAAGAATTCTGGGATGTATCTATATATATATATATAGTACATCATTATATATCAATATCCATTCTGTATTCCATGTTATTGTTTGCGATGTATATTATATATATATGTATGCATAAATATATATATATATGCATATATATATATATATGTACGTGTGTGTGTGTGTATATGAGTGGCGGACAAAATTACTTACTACCTGACTACCTGCAATAGACATGGCCCAAATGGGTGGTCCTTATCGGTTGTGAAGATTTGCACTTAGAAGCTATGTGCAAAAATATGGTATCGATAAGGGATCGATAAGGGTTCAGGGTTCGTCTGTGCACGTCAAAAGTGGGTCGTTTGTGCACGTCAGACGGTTGGTCGTCTGTGCACGTTTTTGTTGTGTGTTTTTGTCATTGTATCTCTGTAACATGATTCTTCTTCTAGTTTTTTTTAAACATCTCAAGAGCTGCTTTCGTGTGCCATTTGGTGGAGCTGCTTTCGTGTTCTCTCACTGAAGTTCACCCAAGTTCTTTCACACAACTCATCTCACAACTCACACAACTCATCTCACACAACTCCACTCATCTCACAACTCGCAGAACTCGTCTCACACCACTCCACTCATCTCACAACTCACACAACTCGTCTCATCTCACAAGTCACACAACTCATCTCACACAAGTCATCTCTCAACAACTCATCTTACACAGCCACCCCCCACCCCACGGGTAACTGATCATGAAAGAGCAGTGCGAGGAAATGCTCTACAGCAAGAAAGATGATGAGGTTGCTGTGCGTGTGCAGGCATAGGAACATGAACCTTATTAATTCACCCCACCCCACCGGTAACTGATCATAAAAGAGCTGTGCCTGTCTCTTCCCAACAGCAAGAAAGATGATGAGGTTGCTGTGCGTGTGCAGGCATAGGAACATGAACCTTATTAACTCACCCCACCCCACCGGTAACTGATCATAAAAGAGCTGTGCCTGTCTCTTCCCAACAGCAAGAAAGATGATGAGGTTGCTGTGCCTGTGTGTGCATAGGAACATGAACGTTATCATCCCACCCCACCCCACCCCACCCCACCCCCACCCCCCCCACCCCACGGGCAACTGATCATGAAAGAGCAGTGCGTGTAAGTGCTCTACAGCAAGAAAGATGATGAGGTTGCTGTGCGTGTGCAGGCATAGGAACATGAACCTTATTAACTCACCCCACCCCACCGGTAACTGATCATGAAAGAGCTGTGCCTGTCTCTGCTCTACGGGAAGAAAGATGATGAGGTTGCTGTGCCTGTGTGTGCATAGGAACATGAACGTTATCATCCCCCCCCCCCCCCCCCCCCCCCCCCCCCCCCCCCCCCCCCCCCCCCCCCCCCCCCCCCCCCCCCCCCCCCCCCCCCCCCCCCCCCCCCCCCCCCCCCCCCCAACCAAACCCGAAATGGCTGGTTCCCAGCCTCAATGTGCGCGGATGACCGCTCTTTGTGCGCGGATGACGCGGTTTCTCTGTGCGCAGATGACTCGTTTGCAATGTGCGCAGATGACTCGCTTTCAATGTGCGCAGATGACGCGTTGACCTCGATAAGTGGCTGGCCCCCTATCGGTTGTGAATGTCTTCGCACAAATTTGAACATCCCATGTCCACTCCCCACTACTTTAGTCTTCCGCTAATTTTGTCGGTTACTCATATATATATATAAGTATACATACCCACATGTGTATATATATACACATACACACACACACATATATATATATATATATTATACATATGTATGTATGTATGTATGTATGTATGTATGATGCATGCATGTATGTATGTATGTATGTATGTTTGGTATGTATGGTTGGTATGTATGGTTGGTATGTATGGTTGGTATGTATGGTTGGTATGTATGGTTGGTATGTATGGTTGGTATGTATGGTTGGCATGTATGGTTGGTATGTATGTATGTATGGTATGGTATGGTGTGGTATGGTAAGGTGTGGTATGGTATGGTACGGTACGGTATGGTAGGGTAGGGTAGGGTATGGTATGTATGTATGTATGCATGTTTGCATGTATGCATGTATGCATGTATGCACGTATGCACGTATGCACGTATGCACGTATGCATGTATGCATGCATGCATGCATGCATGCATGCATGGATGTTATGTATGTAATGTATGTTATGTATGTTATGTATGTAATGTATGTAATGTATGTAATGTATGTAATGTATGTAGTGTATGTAATGTATGTAAGTATGGAATGTATGTATGCATGTATGAATGTATGAATGTATGAATGTATGTATGTATGTATCTATGAATGTATGCATGCATGCATGTATGTATGTTTGTCTGTACGTATGTATGTATGTATGTATGTATGTATGTATGTATGTATGTATGTATGTATGTATGTATGTATGTATGTATGTATGTATGTATGTATGTCCGTCTGTCTGTCTGTCTGTAGGTAGGTAGGTATGTAGGTAGGTAGGTAGGTATGTAATGTATGTAATGTATGTAATGTATGTAATGTATGTAATGTATGTAATGTATGTACTGTAATGTACTGTAATGTACTGTAATGTATGGTATGTATGGTATGTATGGTATGTATGGCATGTATGGTATGTAATGTATGTAATGTTTGGTATGTAATGTATGGTATGTAATGTATGGTATGGTATGGTATGTATGTATGTCTGTGTGTGTATTGTAGTGGTGTGTGTGTGTGCCTTTTTAGGTTGATTTCGAGTCATTGGACTAAGCCACTTGAGTTCAAGCTTCAGTGGCTGCCAGGGTCAGTAAGCAATGTATCAAACGGATTATTGACATCACCCAGGAAATTTCGGGCAACCCGGGGCTGCCAACTTAGCTTAGTCCATTATGGCATTGATTTGTCATAGAATAGCCCTATGGTTTAGCATCATGTTCTCCTTGAAATTACTTGGTTTCTGATCATTTGGGAGAATCCCCGGTGTTTTGGACAAACCAATCTTGATTTTCTCTCCATCGCCTTCTCAAGGAGTTCAGCAAAGCCAATGTTGATTTTGCCTATTGTTTTCTCTTCCGATTTTGCTCAGCCCAAGGAACCCAACATGCGCCCACAACTCCCGGCAATTTCCATTGCCTCTAAATAGCTGTAGAGCCTCTCCTCAAATTTCAGGGTGGTTGGGTTTGGGTGAGAGTTTGGAGCTGTAAATGAAATGCAGGTTCCAAGCCACCCAAAGACTACAGTGAAATACACGAACTCTTGCAAAATGGCTCCCCTCCAGCTATCATTGGAATTTGCTCATGGAGATATGAGATCTCTCCGGATCCTGGTTCCAACTCTTGGGAATACCGTTCATTGACATGTGTAATCTATTTGGGTCGATCTGGGCACGCTCCAAATCTTGGAGATGTCGGATTCCCGATTTCCATCGCTGAACGCCGAAGGGCCATGTCCAAGGGCCCTTCCCTGGAGATCTGATGATAGGTGGCATGCGAAATAAGCATTCTGGCCTGGCCATCCGGCACTGAGGCGACACCACAATATCCACAATGCCAAGCTTCCGCCCTGATGATAGGTGGCATCCCAAAATTGCAATATTTGTAATGGGAAAAACGACAAAAAAAAACCTGTAGAGCTTATACCATCGAGATCCATCTGGGCTGTGGAGACAGCCATGAACAGGATGGCCTGATGGCCTGATGGGATTTACTAACTTCAGAGGTAATGGCCTGTGAAGTTCCCCCTGTTTTATATGGCTTCAAAATATATGCTCCTTTCAGCTCTGCCAAATTGCAGGTCACAAATATTTAGAATCACATCCAGTTGTTGATACTGGTATGGGTCTAAACTATCAACCCCCACATGTGAATAGATAGTACTCGACTTGACCAATTCTGCAAGCCATTGGTACCCAAAAATTGACCCATACAGCTTGGCATGTCACATATCTTTTCCATAACCCTTCGATGAGCTCGGCCTGGGTCTTGCGCAGGTGATCATAGATATCAAAAGGTCCTTACCACCGTGCGCAGTGCTGTTTCAAGAGAGATCCACGCGCCACGAAGGAAGGAGGTAAATTGGAGAAAAAACAGTACCATCAGTTACATACTATCTTGATGCTTGGGGCGGGTTGACATCTCAATTGTCATGATATATCTAGATATTCTCCTGATAATTCTTGATACGGTAAATAATAACCATATAATACCAATTAATACCATATATATATACATATATCCGTGTGTGTGTGTGTGTTTGTGTGTGTGTGTACCCCTCCCTGTCCCTCTTTTCAGGACGTTGGAATGCACCATCATTGACACAGGAAGGCACCAGCCGGCTTGGCTGAGCGGCGACAGGTCTCACGGCGATAGATGGCGGAAGGTTGGCCCACGGCAAACTCCACGATGTAGCGCATGAGGGTTGCCTGGACTCGCTGTGTGGGGAGCATCTTGGATGACCATCGTCAACCAAGTCCAACCAGTCCGAAATTTGCAACTACCAATGACTACCATCATCCAATACTTCTCGAGGGCAGCTGAATCCTTGAAGCATCGCCAAGGGGCCGGTAGGGCAAACAGCACTGCAGCTTGCACGATCCAAGCCATGAAAGGAGTATGGGACACATATCGGAAACTGCCCTTGAAGCCCCAGGTAGGTGTTACCTCGGTTTAAGGGGCAAAAAAGGGCCGACACCGAACTGCTGTTAAACATGGTTGCACCTCAACAAAGGGAAACTCCGCCGCACAAAGACGGTTCTTAAAATTCTTGAAGTCTGAAATCTACGATGAGAAGGAGTGGTCAAACATGGACAAACCACTTCATGCTCCGTGCTCAGCAGATTTTGGAAGTTGGAGATCAGAGCAGGATAGAGCAGGGCTTGAAGCTTTTGCCTCCTATGACTCCTATGTTTCAAAGGATGCTTTAGCATTCTCAGTGGGGAATTCCTCATGTTTCATGCACGGAGTCAAGTCCGGGATCCAACTCGACCAGCAAAGGTTCCCCCGTCCTATCAGAGCTTTCAAGGACTTCATTTCCATGGGAGGTCTTGGCCACTTCCAAGTGGACTTTTCATCAAAAACAAACATGTAGATATTATATATACGTATATACATATATATATATATGCCGTCATTGGGTGTTGGTTTCATCCTGTCCCACAAGATATTTTTCTCAACTCACCGTTCACCGTCCCCTTACTTGGGGCCGGCCCAGCTGCACCATACATGTACATCTGATGCTCCACAACGTCGCTGTTGAGATTTGGCAGGGAGAGCCTTTGGACTTCCTTAGGGCAATTCGCATTTGTGGCCGGATCCCGTCCGCCTACACCCAAGGTGCAAGGGGCATCCCAAAAGGACCCATGGACACTGGCCATCTCAACCAGGCTGCTACATTGGAATTCCACTGCACATACACGGACACTGTGATGTAGCAAACCACCCCGTCATGATCCTCTGAATGAGCGCCTGAACAGGCAACGGATGGCAACGGTCTGCGGTTTGGGCCTTTGCTGGATCAATATCATGACGAAATAGGGGATGGGGTCTGGAGGCTATTAATGCACAAGCATCTTGTTGTCTCATAAAGTTCGAGACGTCCGAGCTCTTGCACAAACATGAAACACATCAGATAGGGTCATAGACTCATAGAGTTCCAACATGTTCCAACATGTTCCAGTCCCTTTCAGAGTGCAGCTGGCACCTGTGCTCATGTACTCCAAATCAAACTTCAACCTCGCCGCAACGCGGTTTTTTACATATGTTAAACATGCCGCACCTCCACGAATCCTGGGGGCAATGTATGGCAATGTTTTGTAAACACTATTCTAAACAATCCATAACAATCCCCCGGTCATCACTATCAATGGGTGGCTTAAATGATCCCACATGGTGGATGTTTTCCTCTCCGAGTCCAGGCGACATTGTGACAGAAAAAACTGCCAAGCCGCGAGAAACCCATGGTCCGTAGATGCTTTGCTAAATCTCAGATGGAGCGGGGCTGGGCGCCGTTTGATGCGTTTGGGATCCAAGGGGATCCAAGTTGAAGACGTGGCCCCATCATATATCATCATTAAATCTTATGCTTTTATATGCTTTTATCCCATAAAATGGGCGAAATAACCATGGCAACATTCATGCAAGATTGACCACGTACTAATTGACTGGGATGAATCGTCCTAAAACTCACCAAAACTATCAAAAAGAAAACGGGATATGCATGCATCATAGGGAAAAATTACAGGAAACCATGTGTTGTTCCATTGATTGTGATTGTTTCCTGCAAACTTTCCTTCATATCCCCATCGGAATTAATTAAATGATATCGCTCCCAAAAACGGAGAAAACAACGCTGTGAACATCTTTTCTCAACATCTATAAAGATCCAACAACTAGAGTTCAGCCAAGACCAAGAGTTCTTTACAGTGTTTCACAGCATTGTCATCGATTTCACAGAAGTTGTCATCGATTTCACTGAAGTTGAGCGTCACTAAAGTTGTCATCGTTGCACCCCCCAATAACGTTCGTGTTCAACCTCTGCGGAATACACCTCCCAATGGCGAACGGTTAAAATCGAACTCTACCCATATCTATAATATCAATTGATATTGATTATCCATAATTATTTAGATAAATTATCCATAATTATCCAGACTAATCGCCCACTCTCCGTCCTTTTTTAAGGGAGGCAGCTGTTCCCCTTGGACATCGCGGTGGGATCTGCATCCAGATCCGCGTTTGCACAGCTCATCCAGTCGCCCAGACTTGCCGCGATGCCCGTGGAGGCCTGGAAGGTGTCTGGGTCTGTGTTTGAGGGAAAATCTACAGGAAAACATGGTTTTTACCATCAAATATAGGGGTTTCCATGGGTTTCCTGTAAATTTTCTCATCATCCAATTCTATGATTAACTGGTTGGTGGTATACCTACCCCTCTGAAAAATGATGGAGTGAGTAGCAGTTGGGATGATGACATTCCCAACTGAATGGAAAATTACTTTACTTCGTGTGATCCCCACCATGACATTTATACATTTTGTTACTGGCAAATCTTCTGGCATTCTATCTGACATATTTTCTGGCATTCGATCTGGCATTCTATCTGGCATACCTTCTGGCATTCTACCTGGCATATCTTTTGGCAGATGTTCTGGCATATCTTCTGGCAGATGTTCTGGCATATCTTCTGGCATATCTTCTGGCATATGTTCTGGCATATCTTCTGGCATTCCATCTGGCATTCTATCTGGCATATCTTCTGGCATATTATCTGGCAAATCTTCTGGCATTCCATCTGGCATTCTATCTAGCATATCTTCTGGCATATTATCTGGCAAATCTGCTGGCATTCTATCTGGCAAACATTCTGGCACTTTATCTGGCATATCTTCTGGCATTCTAGCTGACATTCTATCTGGCATTCTATCTGGCATACCTTCTGGCATTCTATCTGGCATATCTTCTAACATTCTATCTGGCATATCTTCTGGCACTCTATGTGGCATATCTTTTGGCGTGGATACTCGCGGTTGAGGTCCGGCAGGGAACACTGGGCGTGGATGGTCGTGGTTGAGGTCCGGCAGGGAACACTGGGCGGGGATACTCGCGGTTGAGGTCCGGCAGGGAACACTGGGCGTGGATGGTCGTGGTTGAGGTCCGGCAGGGAACACTGGGCGGGGATGGTCGTGGTTCAGGTCCGGCAGGGCACACTGACGTGGATGGTCGTGGTTGAGGTCCGGCAGGGAACACTGAGCATGGATGGTCGTGGTTGAGGTCCGGCAGAGAACACTGTGGATCGCGGGTCGCAGTTGGACGAGGAGGACGAGGAGGACGACGAGGAGGAGGACGACGAGGAGGAGGACGACGAGGAGGAGGAGGAGAGGAGGAGGAGATGAGGAGGAGATGAGGAGGAGAGGAGAGGAGCAGGCAACTGACATAAAATCTAACAACCCTCACCTGGCAGGTGGGGAAAAATATTCCAAACATTTCCAAACCACCAACCAGTTAATAGATGGTTATAGACTCATAGAGTCTATAGAGTCTATAAATGGGATAGTTATAGATGGTTAAGAGACTCCTGATTTTGAATGTGGGTAGTTTTTTATATTAGTTTCGAGTTTCCTGATGTATTGGAAATATAGAATAATTTCTTGGTGGGTTGGGAAACAGTAATATGGGTATGCTGGTATTTGGAGTTTGGATTTCGATGTTTTTTAACCAAAGAGTTACGAAACTATGGGCCGTCATAATGGGATTTGACCAACAACAATGGGCGTTTTAACAAGTGCCATCATTGGGATATTACTCAGAAGCTGAGAGATAGTATCAACTGGCTTATGTTCCCCAGAATTACTGATAAATGTAAGTTAGTACTATTATATATAGTTTTGAGAATCTTTCAAATGGATTCTATACGGATTATGAGGGTATATTTATAAGCTTGGTAGAATGTGTTGTTTTTTACATAGCCAACAACATTGATAGTTGATATAAGGTCATTGTGGACTTAACCAAGAATCATTTGAGTATACTACAGTAGTTGGTCATACTTCAACCAACCCATATGTCTCGGGGTATCCGCTGGCCAACAATGCCACCACCAGGACTACAACAACCTCATTTATCCACTGGCATTGTGGGAGAGGGGCTCAGCCAAGCTACAGTAGATGTTTTTTCTGGTTTTTCCAGGGGCTATCATTGAATTTAGCACATGATGGACGGGTATAATATGGTATGTTCCCGTTTCCTGATCTTCCGATTTACAGTATTGTTTGTACAATTTCCCATTGTTTGCCAAACAAATATTGATAGTTGTGGTGATTCACCAACCCTCCATGCACAGGAAAAAAATCCCACCTCTGTTGGTGAAAAAATCGACACTGTTGGTAAAATCCCAGTTATTGATGGTTAAATCCCGGTTTTAGATTGTTAAATCCTATTTGTTCTTGGTTTTGTTTTTCACTGTCCATTGGTCACGTTTTAGTTGGTTAAATCGCACGTTGTGTTTGTTCAATCGTCATCTTTGACACTTGAATTCTGATTCCTTGGTTCGCTGGGCGTAGTCGCATTTTCTGATTGTTCAACATACCCTCCTGCGTTTTGACAAAAACCCACGTATTGAGCAAATGCTCGGACGCAGTCTATGTTAAAACATCCTTTTTTTCTCAATGTTGCCAGGGTCTATGTTAAACCATGTTCAAGGAAAAAAACTCAAAACTACATTAACATAACCCTACAGAGAGAGCTTCTGTAGGTGCATGTATCCACCGCACTTTGTCAGCTTCTGTAGGATGTTCGTCAAAAGTTAAGAGTGTAGATTTTGGATTCTTAAATCCCCATTTCAAAATCTTAATTTCCCCAGATTGTTAATCCCCATCATAATTGGTAAAATCCCCCATTTGATTGAACAAACTGTTGCTGCCCCGCTACTTCGTCTTCTGTCCATGAGCTTTTGCCACCAACCGCCTCGCTGAGAGATGACACACAGCGATGGCGTTGTGAGCCAGTCCAAAGTTTTTTGTGGTTGCATATCTATAAAGTGCATGTATATATAGATAAAGTGCACATACACGCGCACACACATATTATATATATATACATATGTGTGTATGTGTTCATATATGTGGGTATATATGTGGGTACATTAAATATATGTATATAACTATGGAAAGTGAGAAAAATATATTCACTCATTTCTCCATGTATGCGGATCATGCAACGTTCTACAATGTGCTACAACATATTTATTAACAACACATATATACTGCGTATATATATATATTATATATGAGTATATATATATATATATACGTATATAACCAATAATGCATGTATACATATATATATATATAATTATGTATATATACTGTATATGTATGTATTCACCTATAAAGCCTATACATCAAATGTATACGATCCATTGCTTTTCCCTAGTGAAAACCACGAAAAACCGTAGATTCTTTCCAGATCCAGCGGCGCATCGAGAGCCATCTGCTCGCCGAAGAATCGTCAACACAGAACCTGGGACTATTGCAGTTGCTGAATAGGTTTATATATTTATTGACTATTTATAGGTTATACTATATAGTATATTTATGGGTTTTATATACTAGGTTAAATAGTTTTTTATACTATATACTAATATACTACTCATTTATAGGTTATATAAAACACGATGTTTTGTTTACATATTACCAGAATATGTGTAAAATAGTTATGTATGAAAACATCTTAGAGCATATTGTTATATATATATATGGTTCAATGATATATATATATATATGTTTTTTTCATTAAGGATATGGTATGGTATATTCATATCACGTTTTAAAAACTATCATAAACTATCTATATATGAGTTTGCGTTTGAAGTATTTATCAGATCGAAACATACATTGTGTTCACAATATTCAGATTGTTGCATATATATATACACATACAGTACATTTGCATATGGAAATTAGATGTGTTCAATATATATATATATTATATTCAGAAAATGTACCAATGGTTGGGCATAAATATGTATAAATGATATTTGTGACATCCATATTTTGCTTACACTATGCTTGTCTTAAATATGTGTATAATATATATACCAATAACACTTTGCAATATACACCATATGTATATGAAATGTAAGTATGTGATACTGTATGCATGTCATAATAAATGCATATGATCATATGTGTAAATAACGATATAATATTATTATAAATATGTATAGTACAGGTAAACTAATGAATATAATATAAAGATAAATACGAATATTCTAGTATGTATATTATGTAGTTGCTATAGTTTGATGCCTAAATGTGTGCATATTTGCAAGCCGACGCTGGCAGGTGACCCCATTCAGGCAGTCCAAAGAAGGGCAAGTAGAGTCCCCTTGGCTCCAAAATCAAGCATCATGACTTGGGAAGGCCCATGGCATCTCATGCAAATCACATTCCAAAGCCTCACAGCTGCATTCCAAACCCAGCTCTGTGCCACTGGGCGTCTGCTGCGGCAGGAAATACTCATGGATGATGACCAAGACTTCATCCTGATCCATCAGCTGTAGCTGGGCAAACTTCGGAACCAACAAAAATCCTTCGGAACAAAACTCGTACTGTGTACAGGAAACAAATGCATTAATGTATTAAATGCAATAGAGATATGTATATATATATACATATAAATAATCATATATATATATACGCAATCATATATATATATATTATAATTAAATATAATATAATATAATTACAATATATTACGATATATTATGATCTTGTCCGTTAAAATATAATCAGCATGTTATTTTCAAATTTTGAATAGTTTTGACACACCCATATCAACGATTGTCAACGCATGTATGAAAAAGAAAAAAAAAAGTTATGATACATGCATGCAATAAATCGTCGGAAACCGAATTCCGAAAGACCATTGAAGATACGGTGTTTGTTGTCAGAAGACCCAAAAGCATCCAAAAAAGCCCGCTACCCCCTGCTTCTTTGTGCTGGTCCAACTTTGCGAAACTTCAAAGATTCCCCCAATGCGGCACAAGATTTTCCCGCCGACTGTCCTCCGGATTCTGAGCAAAGAAACCTCATGGCAGATGCCAGGGACCTACAACCATCTTTGTGAAGTTGGGACTCGCAAAACATGTTGGGAAAAAGTCAGGAAATCACCCTCCCACAAATTAAGGAACTTTGCATGTCCTATGTAAGACCATGTAGGCATGCAACTTTCGGAGTTGAAATACATAAATTAATATAAATTAAACATACGTTTGTCGTCAAGTCAAGCGTGGTTCAATGATATTCAACCAGCCAACTGTCATACCTCAAGCAACTGGTTCCCTAAGGGCATCTGAACAGAAACAAGAAAATGGTAGCAGACTCGTCGCGGCTTTAACGCGTTTCACCCTCTGAAGAAATGCGTCAATGATATACACGTGTTACACAGTATCATGTGGATCACCCTATTGGGGTCGGATTTTTTTCAGGCATTTGAGACCACCAGCAAGGTGAATACACAGCAGCTGCTTGCAGCTGCTTGCAGATATGCGATGAACAAATTGAAAAACACCAAGCGGATGCCAGCCGAGAGGCTATCTTTCAGGCTGCATTTGCAAGAGCTGTCGTGCAACACCTCCCAAGTCCGCTCGACACTTGCAGAGACATCCTTGGCGTCGGCCGTCGGAGGTGGCCGGCCCATGGTGGATGGCTTGCCGCAAGTCCACACAAGGAGAACCAGTTATAGGCCCTCTACATCTGCAAAGGACAAATACGATCAAAATGTGAGTTTGTCCGAAAATCGGTGCCAAAATCATTGATGAATGAATCTTCAAAATCATTATATTGATTAACAATTGATTTGTGTGCAACAATTGCCATTTGGGGGCACCATTGCACACCCACATGAACATTACAAGCCTGATGACAGCATGTGACAGCGAAGCCAAAGTTCCTCTGGAGGAGACATGTCGAAGCACGCCTGCTTGGTTGCATTCGTGCAGTTGGTATGTATCCACGAATACCTGAAGCTCCCGGGCGGCTGACGCTTGTCAGAGTGAGCTGACAACTGCACAACCAAATAAGAACGTTCAAATACGGCCTGGGGTTCTTCCTGTTTCCTGTAGATGTCCGAGTTTGCAGCTATGCCAGAGTCTTTTCTTGTGGCGTCACGCACCATCTTTCATCCACACCTTCAACGAATTCATAATTTGATGTGCCCATTAGTTCCATATAAATCCATATAGCAAACTTCCAGATTCCGACAGGGAACGCACTGAAAAACCGCATTGACACCCACAGGGAGCCAGATGTCAGGTGCGACATTCCATCTGCATCAACTTAAAGAACTCACCCAGCACCCATAAATATCATAAATGAAAGTCAATATGTCTGGCTGAGCCAGTGTTTTCCCATGTTTTCCCATTCAAATCCGTTTATGCAAATGGCATCAAATGGCAAAGATGAAGCCACGAACTAGCCATTCAGGTTAAACAGTTTCTGCCCAGCTGCGTCTCTTCGAGATAGGTGGGGAAGTGAAGCCAGTTACCTCCGGCGTTTCATGACCCCGTGATGAACCAACACAGCTAGTCCTCCATAAAATATGGCAAAACTAGACTAAGATGGGCCGATTTGGCATACAGTTCGTCATCAAAATGCCAAAATTGGTTGTTTGACAGGGGGTGATCCGGACCCCTTCATTAATCAACCAACCAGCAGGCAAAGTATATCTATTCAAGGCTTTGTCGGAAAATAAGGCCTCCAAAATCCGGTAGTTTTATCATGATTTTCCACAAAAAATGTCCAGTCTGATTCATTCTGGGGCCATCAAATGACCCACACCGGGGTCCATCGGGTCCATCGCACAACAGGCCACGCCTTGCTTACGAAAGGCCGAACTGCCGGTGAGCAACCGGCATGACCTGGGCCGATAGATCCAGCCACCACTGAACTGGTTGTCATACCTTGGGTCGCTGGGACCGGGTGAGTCTGCGGCTGGTGATTTGATCTGCCTATTTTGGCACGTTTGACTTTCTGGGTGACGCTGAAATTGAATGTTTTGACGAGGGCCAACTGTAACTGTAATATATGATAATATATGTTTACGTGATCTTATGTGGATGTTACACATGGTTGTGTGTGTGGCCAAACTTCAGGACACTGTGGTGTTTCTTCTGCTGGCCCATATCAGTCCATATGAATGACCCCCCTTGCATTTTGATGCATGTTGAATCATTTTGAAGGATTCTTGTGTCCAAGTGCATGCCAAGAAGTTGCCCCCAACCATGATCCCTCTTGTAGCATCAGTCAATCTGTAAGAGAAGAAATGTCACGCATCACACCCAAGTTGTCAACACTTAGACCACAAGGAAAGGTCAAGAAGTGCTGAGTTGCCTCTGCCACGCAAAAAATGTCAAAACTTCTCATGTTGGAAGGCTCGCTTTTGACAAGTTCGTGGAATACATAAAGCTCGTTCCCACTCACCCTTTGCTTCAACTTCCAGGGCCACGACAATTGTCGACGAGTGGCAGCTCAGGTTGAGTGCAGTGCTGTCCCAATCCTCAAATCGCGGGTCAATGATCCCCACCAAAGGCAGCCAAATGATATATGACAAAACAACCCAAGTCAGAGCCACAAACACAAACACACCAAACACACAAAATGACGCAAAAACTTACTGGTTGATGATGTTCTCTTCTAGTTTTGGTATGTTTTGGTCATTTTCAGGAATCACCTTTGCATTGAAATTGTCCACCCTTCACGATCACAGCACCGTGCAGCCAGATCGCGGAGTTTCCCTGACAAAAATCATGGAAACAAATACGAAACAAGACATGCAATTATAGTATCTAATAGTACTACTATAGTATAAAAAATAGTGGTACCCTCTGGTAATTTAACAAAAAGCTATGGAAAATCACCCATTTTTCATGGGAAAAGGCTGGGCTCGGCTGGACAGATTCGCCGGCGCTTCGCGCCAGGCGGTGACGGTCCCATGGGTGATGGGCATCTTGGCCGTCCAGGCCTGACTTCCCAGTGCCGTGGTTAGTTGATGATATGGTTAGTATATATATATATAATAGTATCAAACTAACCATATAATATAGTATATATATATATATATAATAGTTGCCATTGTATATGATATCAAAAAACGATGGTTAGAATCATATACCATGGTTAGTGTATATATATATAATAGTTGCCATTGTATATGATATCAAAAAACGATGGTTAGAATCATATACCATGGTTAGTATATATATATAATAGTTGCCATTGTATATGATATCAAAAAACGATGGTTAGAATCATATACCATGGTTAGTATATATATATATAATAGTTGCCATTGTATATGATATCAAAAAACGATGGTTAGAATCATATACATGGTTAGTATATATATATATAATAGTTGCCATTGTATATGATATCAAAAAACGATGGTTAGAATCATATACCATGGTTAGTATATATATATAATAGTTGCCATTGTATATGATATCAAAAAACGATGGTTAGAATCATATACCATGGTTAGTATATATATATATAATAGTTGCCATTGTATATGATATCAAAAAACGATGGTTAGAATCATATACCATGGTTAGTATATATATATATAATAGTTGCCATTGTATATGATATCAAAAAACGATGGTTAGAATCATATACCATGGTTAGTATATATATATAATAGTTGCCATTGTATATGATATCAAAAAACGATGGTTAGAATCATATACCATGGTTAGTATATATATATAATAGTTGCCATTGTATATGATATCAAAAAACGATGGTTAGAATCATATACCATGGTTAGTATATATATATAATAGTTGCCATTGTATATGATACCAAAAAACGATGGTTAGAATCATATACCATGGTTAGTATATATATATATAATAGTTGCCATTGTATATGATATCAAAAAACGATGGTTAGAATCATATACCATGGTTAGTATATATATATATATAATAGTTGCCATTGTATATGATATCAAAAAACGATGGTTAGAATCATATACCATGGTTAGTATATATATATATATAACTATTGTTGACCAACTATTCTATGTTATGATTTTTCTTTTTTTTGATATACAATGGACTCAATGGACCCTAAAATCATCCAAGTGATTGGTGATTGGAACCATGGGAAAACCAATGGTGCGGGAACCCTGGTGAAAAGGAGAAAACCCATGGTGAAATGACGAAAAATTGAAGAGAACCATGGTGAAATTCAATCAAATCAAACCATTTGCGGACAGAACTGGTTTAGCTACGGAAATGATTTCACCATGGTTTCATAAACCAGCTCTTCATAATGGTTTGTGCATGGTTATACCCGTTTCTCCATGTCAAAAAAACAGTTCACCACTTTTGGAAATAGTATATATATAATGTTCAGATACAATACCCTTTGACATGTTGATTAAGATCGCTTGTAATAATTGTTGTCATATCCCCATGGATTTTTCTTGCAGCTTCCAAAGGATGAACAGATTCAATCTACGGTATCAATTGGCCGTTTTCCATCGTGTTGAATAACCAGAAGGTAGCTGTAGGGAGTGGTAAAATCCATGTCTCCAGTGGTCCTAGGGCTGGATCATCCCTAAGGACTAAAGATCTTACCAGACATGGTTGGGCCTTTTGAACAGTCTGGTGAAGAAATTATGTGTTTAGCAGTTTTTCAAAGTGGTGAAACTCTTCAATCGGTACAGATAGATGGTTTTTTTCCAAGAATCAGTCACATCAGTTCAGATTTAGATAAGTTCGACACAAATAACAATCCAATTCAACTCATACAGGATTATATATATATAGACAAAGTAAAGCAACCATCAACATCCAGTTCCGTCCTCAGTCGTGATGAAGTCGGTCATCCTGCGGGATGATTTCGCTAATTTGTGGGATTTAAAAAACGGGTATGCGTCTGATATCAACATTTAAATTACATGGAATACAAAAAAAAGGAAATTTTGAAATATCTCCCGTTATACTATACGTGGATTAGATATGCGTATGTTATATATAGATATATTATATATTCCCATAATCATATATATATATATGTGTGTGTGTGCGTGTGCATGTGTGTGTATGCATAAGTTTCTGTACATTGTGTAAAATATGTGTATATATATATATGCGTGTGTGATTATAAATGCGTACATATTATATACATTACACAACATTTTACTCGTGAATCACATTTATTAGTATCCTTGAATATATAAGATGATTGAGGTTGTATCTACAGCTGCTTGTCAGATTGTCCTGACATTCCCTGACTATCAACCATGAAAGAAGGCAATCAGAAAGTCATGAATCATCATAAATCATCCTATTTGGGCATAGCCGAATAACCAGTTTCACAACAAAACGGCGGGGGTGACTATATATTATCGTGGGTCCGACATTGATAGTGCCCCAAAAAGATCCAAACACACACTCTGATCCTGATGTTTGTTGGCAGATTTAAAGAATGACCCGTTTGCGCATTCATCCCATTGGAAAATCTTCTCCAAAGCGTCTTGCTGGGTGACCGAAACCCTGTTTCAGCAACTTTATGGGTTTCGGCATTCCAGTTCTGAGGGGGTTCATTTACAGCGGCATTCAGTGTCAGAATTGGAACATCAGAAACCACAATCGTCGTATCTACATTTGGGTGGTGGTTTCCGCCGATCCGAAAGAAAAGAACTCAGTTGGGGCTCCTCATATCTCCTCATGCCCGGTACCATGAAAAATCGAACATACACTTGAAACCCGCATATACAGCCCTGCATGACTAGGACTAGGAGAACTCGAAAGAACGAACTGCATGGGCCAGTCCACCACTCAGGACTTTCGCTCCAAATATCCTCCACCCATCTGTCAGAGCTAGCCCATTAGCCAAGCAGCAAATAGGCTACAACTGCCACGACAAAGATAAAGTATACACAGGCCAATCGTTTGCTCCTGGTCTGACTTCTCAGGATGTAGAGCATTGCATATGTGAATACGGGAATGCGAGTACTTCACTTGTAAGAATACTACATTCATGCGCGACTGTATGCATTCATATCAGCTCTGACAGCCATCGAGGTGGTTGCTTCTACCAATGAACATGCCAGTATCGTCAAGTGCAGCTAAGTACAATACATGTAACACGTCTTTCGACATAAAATCGTGCACTTACACACAAAGAGACGGATACACGTGCCATCATGTGCGTCGGCATGCATCGGCTATATCGTTTGTAGCTCTGTCTGAAAATGGCGCACCCCAAAATCCTATGGCCCTATGGTTAACACATCAGTGCTGCAGCGGCTCTGCAGGGAGACACGGCGAGGAATCTCGACCCATAACCATGGCCAGGGGTCTAGCCAGCTCCTGAGCGGCTCATTACCACCTGTCACAAGAGTTCCAACCCCTGTGACTCTGACTTTTTTAGGTTTTGAAATATAGACTTCAGATGACTTTTAGATAACCCCAGTGAAAACTGGGTGTTGGTACTTGTTGGCCACATGGTAAACGAAATGTCATACACTGACCCAAGGCCTTGCTGGTGAGATCTGGTGAGATTGGAAGAATTTACATCCTATGAGTGCCGCAATCAGTTCCATTCACCTATATTCGCCTGAGATCTTTTGAGGTAATTTCAATCTCATTGCCGGACGGTTATGCACACACCTGCCCTTTCTCTTCCCGACACAACCGAACATAACAAATGGCTTCCTGAGCAATAGACAGTCAGAGTCTGAACCAATCGTTTGGCATCACATGGGTCTGAACATAGGATGCCCACAAACTCCAATGGATTATGATCATAATCCTTCATTAACCTGTAAAATCGGTATACCCCATGTTCAATCATTTTCAAACAAACCCACATCGGCCAAAAAAAAATCACCAAGATTCGCCAAGGTTTCTCCAAAGGTCATTGGACGGCGAGGTGATGCGACGGTAGCAACCCACTTGGGCAGGGACCAGTTGACTCTGTTGACTCTGTTGACTCCCATTGTTTTGGCCTTTGAAAACCGAGGCATTTCGGAAGAAACTTGCAACACGAGTTGTTCCTCTGTTGGTGCGGTGGTGCAGCATCATCTTGATCAACTGAGCCAATTTTGTGGCAAGTGATAGGTGGCAATACTCAGGCTGCCGTGAATACAGCGTTCAATTTCCAGACCTGTTCCAACACATGACACCCTAAGTCCCAAGATTGCAACATTGAAAATTTGAAGCTATCGAAAGTTTGAAGGGAAAGCAGTGTCGGGATGCTTCTGGACCTCCTGTGCCAGAGTATGCCAGAATAAAAACACGATTTAACCAACTTAATTTTTAAGCCTTTTTTGAGGACACCTCATTCCCACACCTTGCGGCCTCACATTTTAGGCTTCCCATGGCTTCCCTTTGGGTCTCCTCAACGAAGCTGATTAATGGCCACAGCCCGCAGAGCAGCGGGCTGTTGCCCAAGGCTAAATTCCGAATATCCACCCACCCGGATGCTGCATGACCATTGCATGACCTGTGCGATTTTACTGTGGGCTTGCCTTGCTGGCTGAGGAAAAGTTTGTTGGTTCTTACAGTGATAACACTTACAAAATTACCCCTAAGGGTTGGGGTGCCTAATTCTTAGGGGTACATAATCAGAACCCCCAAGTCTGGTTTTTTCAGATTTTCGGAGAGGACCCCCAAGAAAAAACAAGATGCAGCCCACGAGCCCGAATGCAGTCACGTAGAACATTTTTGTGAAACAAGTTAATTGAACAGTCTACATTTTTCCCCATACGGAAGGTAGAGTGCAAAGTGTGGAGTGTGGAGTGTAGAGTGTAAAGTGTAGAGTGTACAGTGTGGAGTGTGGAGTGTAAAGTGTGGAGTGTGGAGTGTAAAGTGTGGAGTGAGGAGTGTAAAGTGCAGAGCGTAAAGTGTAGAGTTAGAGTGTGGCGTGTAAAGTGTGCAGTGTAAAGTAAGGAGTGAGGAGTGTAAAGTGTGGGTGTGGGGTGTTGGGTGTGAAGTGTGGAGTGTGGAGTGTGGGGTGTGGAAAGCGCAGAGCGCAAAGCGCAGAGCGCGGAGTGCGGGCTGTAAAGTGTAGGTTGTGGAGTTGTGGAGTGTGGAGTGCGTAGTGTAAAGTAAGGAGTGTGGAGTGTAAAGTGTTGAGTGTGGAGTGTGGAGTGTGAAGTGTGGAGTGTGGAGTGTAGAGTGTAGAGTGTAAAGTGTAAAGTGTAGAGTGCACAGTGTGGAATGTAAAGTGGTGAGTGTGAAGTGTAAAGTGTGGAGTGTGGAGTGGAAAAAGTGTAGAGTGCAAAGCGTAGAGTGTAAAGTGTAGAGTGTGGAGTGTGGAGTGTAAAGTGTAAAGTGTTGAGCGTGGAGTGTGGGGTGTAAAGTGTAGAGTGCGGAGTGTGGAGTGTAAAGTGTAGAGTGTGGAGTGTAGAGTGTGGAGTGTAAAGTGTAGAGTGTAAAGTGTAGAGTGTAAAGTGTGGAATGTAAAGTGTGGCGTGTGAAGTGTAAAGGGTGGAGTGTGGAGCGTGGAGTGTAGAGCACGCAATGTGACACGTCTGAAGTGCTGCCCTTGCCATGCAGAATGACGACAGAGGTCTCCAAAATGCTGCGCCTGCCACGAAAACTGCAACTCATCTTGTGAAAACGACGCAAAAGTATTGCGCCTGCCACACAAAACGACTTTCGACGCGTTATCAAACAGGTTGGAATGTCACAAAGTGCCGCGCCTGCCACGCAAAGCGACATGACAACCTGCTTGGAAACCTTCGAAAAGGAGAGGTTTCGCAGCTTCCCCATAGACACGGCCACAGGAAACCAGAGACTCGAGACGAGACACGTTGGAGCATCAATGAGCAATTTCGTGCGAGACTTCCTCCGATTTGGCACTTTGTAGCTTTTCAAAATCGATGTTTTCCTACAAGTTTTCTTATGAACCTCTAAATTTGCTACCTCAAAATCGATGTTTCGTGCGAGGCTTCCATCAATTTTCATCACATCTCACAAAATGCCACGCCTGCAACGGAATTTGCACTTTGTCGCCACTTGACGCAGCCCTGACAATGCGATTCGCATAAAACACGCAACAAGGCACGTCTAAAGTGCTGTGCCTGCCACGCAAAATGACGATGGACACGTCCAAAGTGCTGCGCCTGTCACGAAAACTGCAACGCATCTTCTGAAAACGTCGCAAAAGTATTGCGCCTGCCACAGAAAACGACTTTCGACACGTTACGAACCTCGTCTGAATGTCACGAAGTGCCACGCCTGCCACGCGAAACGCAGCTACGCAACGCTGGAAACATCCAAAAGTGACCCCTTTTGCAGAACTTACCGTAGGCACGGCCATACGGCCCTCAGGCGAACGGTTGCGAACGGTTGCGAACGGTTGCGAACGGTTACGAACGGTTGCGGACGGTTACGGACGTAAACGCAACGTCGAGCGAACACACCCTCAACCCCCAGACCCCGGGAGTGAAACGGGAACCCTTGCTACGCATTCGGGCAAAAAAATCAGGCTGTCCTTAATTATCTGTTTGGGGGCCATGTTGACCACATTGGGCACACTAAAGAGATGCAAATTTCCAGAACACGTGGAAGAGTCTTGTTTGTCATTCCAGGGAAGGACTTGCAAATTCTCACCATCTCATTTTGGGGTACTGATGTTGAATATGACGACCCATATGCACTTCAGCTTTCAAAATCAGGTGGGGTCCGAGGTTCCGAACTGGCCCCACCACACACCACAGTTGGCAAATGTTGCCATCATCTTGGGGAATTGGTTTCTTGGGTGACTTGCTGAATGTTGGACCAACTATAGGCCTTCCAAACACGCAACAGCTGCAACAACTCATCTTTCAGTTGACGGTCTGGTCATGTTCAGCGGTTCGGACGGTGCCAAACATGGCTGCGGTCCCAAAAAAGATCGACGGTTTCAACGCAGGCGATTCATCGCGACTCCTGAGCATATTGTGATCAACCAACAGGAGGTTGGTAAGATCTCTATGGCCAAAGCACCAAACGTCTACGTCTACAGAGAGGACTGAATGGACCTTCAACGTGATAAAGTCCTGAAAACCAAGAAAATGCGTGCAGCAACTTGTTCACAGCTATCATAAGATCAAAATGTTGCAAGAGATGCACAGACTTTGCATCTGACTTTCCTGGCTTCAGATTGCCAAGTTTCAGCCAAAGGCATGACCACCACCAACATAAGAAACAATGAAACGGTCCATTCCGCGCCAGCGAGTGTTCGGCGAGTCTCCTTAGGAGACCTGGTGCAGATCTGGCCATGGGTCAAACTTGGCGACCTGCAATGCGCTTCAATAATTCCAAAATACTGTACGTTTTTATTTTTGTGCATAACAATCCCAACCTAATACTTGTTTTTAATGCTTGGCAAATCTGGAGTATAGTTACAGTTATGATACCAAATAGAACATAAGTGCCCATTATATATAGCAATGTGTATATCACTAGTAGAAGGAGGGGTGCCTATAATTAAATAATCTAAATTTAAGCCATCAAATTTGCAAATAGTTGCTTTAATAATTTCATCAGCATTGGTCCCCTAAAACCTAAATGATATTCATGCATACTACTACCTAAAGACAGAACAAAAATTCTATATATATATACTTTAACTTGGAGAATGCTACAAGGAATGCCAGGTAGAATGTCAGAATATGTCAGAATATATATATATATCAGATGAAATGCCAAACAGAATGCCAAATAGAATGCTAAATAGAATGTCAGAAAATATATGCCAGACAGAATGCCATAATCTATGGTAAATAGAATGCCAGATATGATGTCAGAATATGTCAGATAGAATATCAGTTGGTGGGGATCACTCGAAGAAAGTTACTAGATGTTACTAGATTATGTTGCTCTCCTTTTTGTACAGAGGAATTGATGCCAAAAATAGATTGCATATGATTGTATAGAAGCACCTGCACATTGTTTGGTCCGGAAATATATGGGCAAAACATGGCTAAGCCACAGCTAAGTACAACTATATAATGGGGTTTGTTGGGCCATGAGCAAAAGCTACATAGTTTGCCACATAACTTGGCTTTCAATCCACTTGCTGTTGCTTCCTGAACGGAAATGGGAGATGTGTGTGTTGCAAATGATGGGCTTCTAACAACAACGCTTCGATGCTCTGTCACCGCGCGCATCTGGCGCCTTTGCAACAAATGTTAAAATTTCATCATGGTTTTGTGGCAAAGCTTCAGCTCTCGATGTTTTTTCTAGGCGCAAGTGCAAAAGAAGATCTTGTAACGTAGCATCCAGTTGGATGCAATTGCAGGAGAAGATCTTGCAATGTAGCATCAGTTTATTGCCTCACCCCCAGCCACACCCACCGCACCCCATTTTCCCCACCCCACAAACACAATCTGGTCATTCGATGACAACATCTCTGGAACGTGCCACGAGTTCTAACTGACGTGTCACAACCTCTAAGTGACGTGACACAGAGCAGAACGAGGCGAGTGTTACGAAACGCTGTGGAGCGTGGTACTGGTACACAATGCACACGACACCAAATTGTTTTATGGGCTGCACAAGCGCAAAAGCGCGCGGCGACGGGTATTCGGGGGAACAACAAATTTTGCTGCTGATTCAAAATCTATAATATTGAAACATACTGAAATATATTCAAATCGTCTTTCCAGTCTTCTGCCAGGAAAAGCAGCATGGGTTTGAACCACAAGATTTGTTGCTTGAACAATGCCAACGGCACAACTCGAAAGGTCCCGAACGGCCCCATGGCTGACCCATGTGGATCACGGTTGACTTCTGCTTCGGTAAACCATGGCTCGTAAACTATGCTTCGTAAAACCATGACTCGTAAACCAAGGCTCTTAAAAACTATGCTTCGTAAACCATGACTCGTAAACCATGGCTCGTAAACTATGCTTCGTAAACCATGACTCGTAAACCATGGCTCGTAAACCATGCTTCGTAAACCATGACTCGTAAACCATGGCTCGTAAACTATGCTTCGTAAACCATGACTCGTAAACCATGGCTCGTAAACTATGCTTCGTAAACCATGACTCGTAAACCATGGCTCGTAAACCATGCTTCGTAAACCATGACTCGCAAACCATGGCTCGTAAACCATGATTCGTAAACCATGAATCGTAAAACATGGCTCGTAAACTATGCTTCGTAAACCAAGATCCGTAAACGTGTAAGATGAGACTGTGCATGTACTTGCCAGAGGGGGTGGGATTTTGATATGACGTGTAAGATGTGACTTTGCATGTACTTGCCAGAGGGGGTGGGATTTTGATATGACGTGTAAGATGAGACTGTGAATGTACTTGCCAGAGGGGGTGGGATTTTGATATGACGTGTAAGATGTGACTTTGCATGTACTTGCCAGAGGGGGTGGGATTTTCATATGACGTGTAAGATGAGACTGCGCATGTACTTGCCAGAGGGGGTGGGATTTTGATGTGACGTGTAAGATGAGACTGTGCATGTACTTGCCAGACAGGATTTTGATATGACGTGTAAGATGTGACTTTGCATGTACTTGCCAGAGGGGGTGGGATTCTGATATGACGTGTAAGATGAGACTGCGCATGTACTTGCCAGAGGGGGTGGATTTCGATATGACGTGTAAGATGTGACCTTGCATGTACCTGCCAGAGGGGGTGGGATTTTCATATGAACCGTAAGATGAGACTTTGTATGTGCTTGCCAGAGGGGGTGGGATTTTGATATGACGTGTAAGATGAGACCGTGCATGTACTTGCCAGAGGGGGTGGGATTTTGATATGACGTGTAAGATGAGACTGTGAATGTACTTGCCAGAGGGGGTCGGATTTTGATATGACGTGTAAGATGTGACTTTGCATGTGCTTGCCAGAGGGGGTGGGATTTTGATATGACGTGTAAGATGAGACTGTGCATGTACTTGCCAGAGGGGGTGGGATTTTGATATGACGTGTAAGATGAGACTGTGCATGTACTTGCCAGAGGGGGTGGGATTTTGATATGACGTGTAAGATGAGACTGTGCATGTACTTGCCAGAGGGGGTGGGATTTTGATATGACATAGGGGTGGATTTTCATATGACGTGTAAGTGAGACTGTGCATGTACCTGCCAGAGGGTGTGGGATTTTGATTATGACTGTAAGTGAGACTGTGCATGTACTTGCCCAGAGGGTGTGGGATTTTTGATATGACTGTAAGATGAGACTGTGCATGTACTTGCCAGAGGGGGTGGGATTTTGAGATGACGTGTAAGATGAGACTGTGCATGTACCTGCCAGAGGGGTGGGATTTTGATATGACGGTAAGATGTGACCTTGCATGTGCTTGCCAGAGGGGGTGGGATTTTGATCGTGTAATGTAAGATGTGACTGTGCATGTACTTGCCAGAGGGGGTGGGATTTTGAAATGACGTGTAAGATGAGACTGCGCATGTACTTGCCAGAGGGGGTGGGATTTTGAGATGACGTGTAAGATGAGGCTGTGCATGTACTTGCCAGAGGGGGTGGGATTTTGATATGACGTGTACGATGTGACTGTGCATGTACTTGCCAGAGGGGTGGGATTTTGATATGACGTGTAAGATGTGACCTTGCATGTACTTGCCAGAAGGGGTGGGATTTTGATCGTGTAATGTAAGATGAGACTGTGCATGTACTTGCCAGAGGGGGTGGGATTTTCATATGACGTGTAAGATGAGACTGTGCATGTACTTGCCAGAGGGGGTGGGATTTTGATATGACGTGTACGATGAGACTGTGCATGTACCTGCTAGAGGGGGTGGGATTTTGATATGACGTGTAAGATGAGACTGTGCATGTACTTGCCAGAGGGGGTGGGATTTTGACATGCCGTGTAAGATGAGACTGTGCATGTACCTGCCAGAGGGGGTGGGATTTTGATATGACGTGTAAGATGTGACCTTGCATGTGCTTGCCAGAGGGGGTGGGATTTTGATCGTGTAATGTAAGATGTGACTGTGCATGTACTTGCCAGAGGGGGTGGGATTTTGAGATGACGTGTAAGATGAGACTGTGCATGTACTTGCCAGAGGGGGTGGGATTTGATATGATGTAAGATGAGATGCATGTGTTGTGTATGATGTGAGACTGTGCATGTACTTGCCAGAGGGGGTGGGATTTTGATATGACGTGTAAGATGAGACTGTGCATGTACTTGCCAGAGGGGGTGGGATTTTGACATGCCGTGTAAGATGAGACTGTGCATGTACCTGCCAGAAGGGGTGGGATTTTGATATGACGTGTAAGATGTGACCTTGCATGTGCTTGCCAGAGGGGGTGGGATTTTGATCGTGTAATGTAAGATGTGACTGTGCATGTACTTGCCAGAGGGGGTGGGATTTTGATATGACGTGTAAGATGAGACTGTGCATGTACTTGGCAGAGGGGGTGGGATTTTGAGATGACGTGTAAGATGAGACTGTGCATGTACTTGCCAGAGGGGGTGGGATTTTGATATGACGTGTAAGATGAGACTGTGCATGTGCTTGCCAGAGGGGGTGGGATTTTGATCGTGTAATGTAAGATGTGACTTTGTATGTGCTTGCCAGAGGGGGTGAGTTTTGGTTGCTGAGGTTTGGTTGCTGAAGCGAGAGTAGAGTTTGGTTGCTGAGCCGTGGTTGCTGAGCCGTGGTTGCTGAGTCGTGGTTGCTGAAGCGTAGTTGCTGATCCGTAGTTGCTGAAGCGGACATTGGAACAAAGCAACGTTTTGTTGGGCCCTTCCCAGCTGCATCATGCGGCTTCTGAGTCCATCGATTTTCGATTCGCGTTGATCTCGGATTTTCTCCAGCTGCTCACCTGGTGCTACAGCGTAACGTCTCCATTTTGAGATTCGACCCCCGAAAAAAAAAAAACGGAAACACGTGAAACCAGGAGGTTATAGATTATATAGATGATACATTTGCTTCGTATTTCCGGGGTTTCCATGGTTTTCCACTTTTCTATCTACGAGGATCTTCCAGGAAACCCATCATCTACCGAGAATGGTTCTACAAAATGGAGGAAAATCGCGCAGTGAACGCCACCATACGCCACCCAACTGGAACAAAAACAGATCATCATCACCATCATCAAGTATAATCATCAGTCATCAGTCAGCAATCATCAATCAGCAGTCATCAATCATCAATCATCAATCATCAGTCATCAACCATCTATCATCTATCATCTATGACCTATCAAAATCACCATCATCATCATCATCACATCATCATCATCATCATCATCACCAATCATCATCATCATCAACCATCATCATCATCATCATCACTATCATCATCATCATCATCATCAATCGTCAGTCATCAATCATCAATCATCAGTCATCAAGCATCAATCATCAGTCATCAATCATCAAACAACAGCCATCAATCATCTATCATCTATCACCTATCACCTATCACCATCACCATCACCACCATCACCAGCATCATCATCATCACCATCAATCATCATCAATCATCAATCATCAGTCATCATGAATCAATCATCAATCGTCAATCGTCAATCGCCAATCATCAATCATCATCATCATCATCACCATCTATCATCATCAATCATCATCAATCATCATCATCATCATCACTATCATCATCACCATCATCAATCATCTGTCATCAATCATCAATCATCAGTCATCAATCATCAGTCATCAATCATCAGTCATCAATCATCAACCATCTATCATCTATCATCTATCACCTATCACCATCACCATCATCACCATCACCAGCATCATCATCATCATCACCATCAATCATCATCAATCATCAATCATCAGTCATCATAAATCAATCATCAATCGTCAATCGTCAATCGTCAATCATCAATCATCAATCATCATCATCATCATCAGATCTAACTCGAATGACCATAAGATTGGTGAGTATCCCGTGTTGCATCCCATAAGAGACATTAAATGGCCGTGAAACTGAGTATATCAAGTTTGCAACTATATTGCTAGTCAAGAAATGATCATATATCTCAGAAATCCTTTGCCCTTACTACAGTAAATACATCCTCAAGCGAAAGCCTCGTGGAATATATGTCTATTAAATTCTATGAACATATAGTATATAGCACATCATTGTTGGGATCCTTTATACCAGGTGGCACTGCGGCTCCACTGGTGCATCATCATCGTCCCATTTTTAAAACGCAAAATAACTGGAGGGATGTTCCATGTTCCCCATTTTCAGACACAAAATCATGCATTTTGGTATATTTCTATGATCAAAGATGTCCGAGTTTCGGATCCACCACACTTTCAAAACTTGACAGAA
>CAMXCT020006079.1:299566-302066 GCA_947184155.2 Cladocopium goreaui | reverse complement strand
GGCTTATGAAACGGTGGGGATGCCAAATCCCTCGGCGTATGAAACGGTGGGGATGCCAAATCCCTCGGCTTATGAAACATCAGCGGTGTCTGCCAGGAGGGGCTAAAGGCTCCCATAGTTGCAGGTGTATGGTACATGGTACTTTCCTAAAAATACTCGTAGTTCCAGTGTTGCACCTCGAGTCAATGCTGGGGCCAGGTTTGCGGCCAAAAACAAGAATCAAAAAACACAGAAGGTATTGGCCTTTGACAGTGGACGAACTGTCCACTGGTTTAGTCTCAAAAAGAAGTCTACCAAAATAGATACTTAAAAAAAACCTGCACGTTTTGGGTTCCCAAAATAGGAGTGAACCCACATCCTGGCGACGGAAGTCTTGAGAGTCAGAGTGCATCTGACAATGGAAAGAAATGGAAGGAATCCAAAACAACATGTTCCGGTGTGTGTAATCTGCGGACTGTCCCTGAAACTTGTGCGTTGTACCTCCCCTTACCTGACCGTTGGTGGCCTGCGGTGCTTCTTCAAATTCCGCTTCAACTCCATTGTTCAGCTCTTGAGACTGTCCTTCTTTCGTCTCCTGCGAGAAAATGTCTTTCTGTCGGGAGCCAGGTTTGCAGAGATTCTGGGAGCGTTTTCAACAAGAAATCAGGAATACCTGCAAGCGTGAAAACGAAACTATTCTGCGAGACGTCCTCGGGTTTTGAACTTGACAACAGAACATCAAAAACGGAGCAAGTCTATGAAACTTGGTCAATGTTTGAACTTGACAACGTCAAAAACGAAATAATTCTGCGGGAGTTCTTTATTTTTTGAACTTGACAACCTCCAAAACGAAGCAAGTGTGCGAGACTTCTTCAATTTTGACTTAACAACACCAAAAACGAAGCAATTCGGCGAGACGTCCTGCAAAGACGGAAAGGTGAGTGCAGCGCTGACGGCCTCGTACCAATGCGTGTTGCGATTTTTCCACTCCACCTGTCTAAAGCATTGCGCCTGCCAGGAAAAAGTGATGCCAGGTCATACGAAGTGCTGCACCTGTCACGCAAAATCATCTTAGCAAACCTACAGATCCGGTGCTCCAAAATGCAACCCCTCTCAGGAAATCAGCACCCTGACCTCCTAACATCTCTGATGAACATGTCTTTTGTACTGCGATGTACTGCGCCTGCCACGCGATATGCATCTTTGCAGATCCTCTTCAAATGTCCCACGCCTGCCATCGTTTGTGGAAATGCGACAGAATCCTCACGTTCGCTCACTTTTGACAAGGTGCACAATCCCTTGCGCCTGCCACGCGAAACGAGTCCGAACCCCTGGTGCTTTGTACATTTTGACTTCGAAATGTGCTTCGCGCCACAACGGCCTGCACTTTTTCGACATCTCAACTTCCAAAACTGGTCCGGAGCGGGTGTGCTTTGTACATTTTGACTTTGACATGTGCTTCGCGCCACAATGGCGTGCACTTTTTCTACATCTCAACTTCCAAAAGTGCCCCGAACGTGAGGTGCTGTAGCTTTTTCACTTGCAAATGTGCTTCGCCCCACGACGGCGTGCACTTTTTCATCTCTCATCTGGCCAGATGGCTCCGCACCCGCCGCTTTAGCGAGCCTACTTTTCGACCCTCCGGAGCCATAAATCATTGGAAAAACAGAGTGTTTCGCGACTTTCCTACCTTTTCGCGCACCATGATCTTCTTTCTTCTGAGACTTTCTCTTCTCTGATCTTCTCTCTTCTACTCTTCTCTTCTCTGACTCTGCCCATCTCTGCTTTTCATCTGTCCATATTGTCGGAAGTTTGACTTCTAAACTTCCTCCGATTATCATCATATACATACGTCCTGATCAGAAGAAGAACAACATATTTTTGTGATACATAACAGTTTGAAAACAGTTTGGAAGGACGGTTGTTGTGGTTCATTCCGTTTAAAACAAGTTCTGAGGAAAAGCAAAGGTAGAACGGTGTTTATAAAACCCAATACATCATAGTACATCTACCAAACATGGTGGGATGGCTTGATCTTCATCAGTATTCATCAGTATTGTCTAGTATTATACTATGAGCCCAAATCCCCCTAGCCTGCACTTGCAACATCGGTGAAAATGCTGGAGGTGACCCCCAAAAAGCACAAAACCTGTGGGAATCCAATCCATCACACGGCCGGCACCAAGAAACATAGCTGGTGCCCATGAAGACTTGCGAGACTATGGCCACTGGCAACCATGGACTCATCATCCCAAGGTTCCAAATGATCCAAGTCAGTATGATGAAGCTAAGGTTGTAGGGTTTACTGAAGAAGTAGTGCAAGCGTCGCTTGCAAGTGCCCAGATCATCTGGATCATAGTCTGTGTTGAAGAAAACAGGGATCACCTGCATTGAAATCGCGGCCATGACGTCGCCAGCTGTCTGGGCCATACTGGCAAGACTTGCCTCAGTGCTAGCCCTAAAAATTCACTAACCCCGCTGTTTTATTTGAGGTACCGAAGTACCATTTTAGTAGCAAATC